>KV737575.1:0-33544 GCA_000500225.2 Phytophthora pinifolia | reverse complement strand
TATTTGTTTTACAGCTCGTCCAGTGCAGCGAGTTGGAAACGGCGCTTCGTGCACCACGAGTTTGTGGAGCAGATGATCCTTTTCGGTGAGTTACTATGCGCGACTACCAAATATGTGCTGTTAATTCGGCCGAGATGTAATCATGCCCCCGTTGTGGCATGGCTTCGTTGTGAGCTCTATGGGCCACCTGCTCTGGTATCATACCGTAGCTTGGGGTCCTGCAAAAACGAAGAAGAAAAACGAAGGTCCACGCTGCATTTTCTTGGTCTCCCCAGGCTTTCCTGGTGTCCAATCTGTCAGCCAACGCTGAAGTTATGTCACCTCCACAGGCGCAAGGTGCACGCTGCAGTGTTTTGTTTGACACGCTTCTTGTTGACATGGCTACACTTATCACTCGTACTTACTCGAATCTTTCAATTCAAAGAATTGCAGCATACAAACTCCAAGTGCTCGCTCCCCTTTATTGGTGTGGTGCACAACGTCTTTCCATTGGGACTGCCGCCATTTCGCGGTTCTGTCGAGCGCGCACAACGTGAGTGAGAAGAGCGCGCCGTTGCAGTCCGAGCCGCCGGCCCCAGCACACCAGACCCGCCGCCGCCGCAGATCAGTGAGCGTCTAAGCGCGTAGGCCATGGATAGCGGTGCCCCCGAGTCCGGTGAGTCCATAACGAGCAGCCAGATCTCGGCCCTTTTTCGGCCTTGTGCGGCTCTTCCTTTGTGCATTTACGTTGAAAGAAGATGAACTAGGCTAACATCGCTCTGGTTTGCTGATAATGCTTTGCTTTCTACAGCTTCCGTGCCCGCCGGTCAGCAGGAACAAATCCTTTTGGCGCCATTTGAGATGGCCGAACTGAAGCCCCAAGCGGTTGAGCCTGAGGCGAGCCCTCCTGCTGCTGTGGACCAAGTGAAGGGTGAGGTAAAGACCGAAAGCCGCGAGAAGGAGCAGGCCGAGAGCGAGGACGCTGGCAGCCGTCGCAAGCGCCGCACGAAGAAGATTAAGTACGTGGAGGAGGACGACGCGTCGGAGGGGGAAGAGGCTGCCCTTGCTGACAAGAAGAAGCGCGCGCAGCAACTAGACTACCAGTTGAGAACAGTACGTGCGGACTCATAGCTGCTACAAGTTGATGTACCAGAGGATTGACGGCTGTGTGTTTATCTATGCAGGATGTGGGCTACCCGCAATTGGACCAGATTGTGGGACGGCGTATCAACGAGGCGACGGGCCTCGTGGAGTACCTGTGCAAGTTCCTCGGGCGGTCGTATCTTCACCTGTACTGGCTCACGTTCGATGAGGTGGAGCTGTTTATTCCAGAGGGATACCAGAAATTCCACCGCGTGCACGTGTACGATCGGAAACTAAGGCGCGAAGGATACCAGCCACTGGACGAAGTGGACGATCTAGAGGCGAACAAACTGACTGTGGAGAAGATCTTGAACCACAAAGTGGACCCGGCCGATCATTTGGACGAGCAGATCGAAAAGCGCCGACGCCAACTTTCGTACGAGCCAAAGTTCCCACGCGTGACGGACTATTTCTTGATGGACAATGCCGACTCCCTCCCCGAGCGGATGACTGGAATCGTAACAAAGTTGTCGAAGGAGCCGGGCGGTGATATCTTCGAGCACCCTGTGGACGTCGAAGAGATCCCCGACTACCTCAATTTCATCACAAACCCTATGGACCTTGGGACGATTCTCACGCGTATTGGTCGGGAAAGCTACTACGTTGGAGCATCGGCCATTTCGTTATTTGCCTCGGACGTGCGCCTAGTGTTCCACAACTGTAAAAGATACAATGCAGAAGGATCGGACATCTGGCGCGTTGCAGACGTGCTTCTGCGATTATTCGAGAAGTATCTGTACGACTGGGTCCTCTCTCCGTCAGCATGGCTGAAGCTCCCACCGACAGGAGATGCTGAGAAAGATAAGCAACTCCAGAAAGCGTTTCGCGCAGATGCCGAGAACTTTTACGACGTGTGGGCACCCTGGCATACCGGCTGCTGTGTCTGTGGAAATAACGATCACAGCGAGGAGCTCTTGCTGTGCGACCGATGCGATGCCGAGGTTCACATGCATTGTGCCACCCCAAAGCTTACCGAACTGCCGGAGGGAGAGTGGTTTTGTGGGTACTGCCGAGCACGCACAATGTTTATCGAGAAAATGGAGAAGGCAAAGCAAGAAGAGAACCAGAACACATTCGCCGTCAATACGACTGCATCGGTAACTGGTGCTAACGGCGGTGCTGCAGTCTCCGGGTCCGTCGCAAACATAACGTCTGGGGGTGCCGAAGTGAAGTCAGCCCCGTTGGCGCATGTCCCAAATATTATCGTGGAACATGCTGAAGGTGACGGCAAATTTAACAAGAAGACGAAGAAACGGAGCCCGAAAGGCGTCAACGCGACGAAAAGCCTGGCGCCAATTAGCGCGAAAGATCGTGCAGCCACGTTTTTCTTAGTCAAGTGGGTTGGTCTATCGGTTCGATATTCAACGTGGGAGCGACCCGAGGATATTGGTGACGACGAACAGATTCAGAGGTATTTCAAGTTCAGCCGTGTGCCGAGTGCGAAGGAGATCAGTGAGACTACGTGCCAGTTGCCGTGTTGTGCTAAGCGACACCAGTATGCTTTGGCTAACAGCATGAGCGGGAAAAAGTGCTGTGAGAAGGATCGCTTTTGCACTTTGGGATATGGTCACGATGGTGATTGCAGCCGTAGTATCAAGGCTTTGGGAGGAGCATACGGTAGCACCGCGTACCAGCGGCTGCACATGGCAGAGCAGGTGAAGGCACAACTTTTTGCGTTTCATTCCCTGCTGAACAACCACACGCCCGATAGAGATGTTCTCAAGCAGTGCGGCGTGTACACCAACGCGTTCGTTACCACAAAACAGTACTTGGCACCCAAGACAGTGAAGGAGGATGACGATGAGGATTACTCGGATGATGAGGATTCATCAGATGATGATGCTGACTTCGATGCGGCGTATGACTATCCGAATCGCCCAGCGCTTTACCCGGGGATTCTAACGTTGGAGACTGATGAGGACGACGACGACGACGAAGCTGGAGGACACAAAAAGAAACCGGAGTTGGAGGTGGGGGAAGTACTCAGCTCGATTGTTGAGCACGTAGCCCTTGGGTACCCCACCAATTTGGAGACGGTTAGTGCCGAAGTTCGATATGACTCAACGTATCCAGCGACAGCTTTCAGTGATCTTCCAGCCTTCACTGAGTACTGCGTCATTTTGGGCCGATCTCCATTCGGCCTTGGCATGCGACTTGGCATCAGTAGCACCAGCTGTGTTTCAGTCTTGGGGTTCCAGATTCTTGCGAACGGTACGATGGGACCAGCTCAAGCGTCAGGGGCCATTTCGGTCGGTGACGTGCTCGTAGCTGTCAACAATATCTCGGTGGCTGGCCTTACGTTCCAAAACGTCGTTGGCTTGATTAGCGGCTCGCCCAACAGTATTCTATTCCACTTTCATTCACCTCGACCGGCGTTCATGTATCCGCCGTACTGCCAAGCAAAGCACGTGACGGGGACTCGTGTGGAAGAAATTCCCGATGACGCGGTCCCGGAGAACTCCAAGTACGCTGACTACAGTTACAACAAGTACAAGCAGATGCTCAAGGTGGGCGTAGCAGACCCCGATGTGGCATCGTCAGCTTCGACTCAGACACTCATGCAGCATTCCAACTATATCGCGCCAAGCGGCCCCATGCAACATTTGTACGCGGGCGTCGTCGACAACAGTATCGACCCCCACGAGCATTTCGCGAGTTTCCTCCCAGAGAAAAGTAGTTCTGCAACTCGCGGACCGCGCGGCAAGAACGCTAGCGCCACTGACCACGGCGATTCGGATGAGTTTGTACCGTACGAGCAGTCCCCGACGTTCAAAGGTGGCCGCACGCTGCGTTCCTACCAGGTCGAGGGTCTCAATTGGATGATTTCATGCATCAAAGCCCAACGATCGTGCATATTGGCGGATGAGATGGGACTGGGCAAGACGGTCCAAATTGTGTCGCTGATCGAGCACATGAAATCGGAGGAATCCGTTCGGGGTCCGTATTTGATCGTCGTTCCTCTTTCGACGATTCAGCATTGGCGACGTGAAATCGAGAGCTGGACGGATCTGAACGTTTGCGTGTATCACGACATTGGAGATCGCACGTCAAAGTTTAACGCGAAAGATATGCGCGCAGTCATCCGTGATCAGGAATGGTACTACCCAGGCCTGGGAAACTCAATCTTCAAGTTCCACATCCTACTGACCACTTTTGAGACCATCCTCGCGGATTTCGAGGAGTTCGAGCACATTCACTGGCGTCTTGTCGTGGTTGACGAGGCACATCGCTTGAAGAGCGCCGGGTCACGCGTGCTGAAAATGATGCGCGTGCTGCATGTAGACCGCAAGGTGTTGCTGACCGGCACACCTTTGCAAAACAATACGCAAGAGCTCTGGGTCTTGCTGAATTACCTGGAACCGGTCAAGTTTGCTAGCCTGGAAGAGTTCAACGTGAACTTCGGAAAACTTCATTCGCAGGAGCAGGTCGTTAGGCTCCAGCAGTTGCTGACGCCGTACATTTTGCGACGCGTGAAGGAGGACGTGGAAAAAAGCATTCCACCCAAAGAAGAAACCATCATCTCAGTGGAGCTAACGACACTGCAAAAACAATACTACCGAGCAATCTACGACAAGAACAAAAGCTTCCTGTATCGCGGCACGAAGAACGGGTTGCCGACGCTGAACAACATTCAGCTTCAACTGCGCAAGTGCTGCAACCATCCGTTTCTCATCAAGGGCGTCGAAGAACGGGAGCTGGGAGAACTCGGCAGCAAACCCACACCGATCCAGGTGATGGAGAAAACGATCGAGTGCTCCGGCAAAATGGTGCTCGTCTCCAAACTGATCCCGAAACTGAAACGAGAAGGCCACAAGATTTTGATCTTCAGCCAGTTCCTGAAGCAGCTAGATTTGCTCGAGCGCTATTGCGAGGCGAATGCTTTCGTCTACGAGCGGTTGGATGGATCAACTGGTGGAAGCATGCGGCAGAGCGCGATTGACCGTTTCTCACGCCCCCACTCAAAGTCGTTTATCTTTCTGTTGAGCACAAAAGCTGGAGGCGTGGGCATCAATCTGATCGCAGCAGACACGGTGATTATCTTCGACAGCGATTGGAATCCGATGAATGATCTGCAGGCTCAGTCACGTTGCCACCGTATCGGTCAGAAAAAGAGCGTGCAAATTTATCGCTTGGTGACCCGGAACACGTACGAAAGCGAGATGTTTGACCGTGCCTCACGGAAACTGGGCCTTGAGCACGCAGTGCTGGGCACGGCATCCTTTAGTGAAAGCTCACAGATCGTCAAGCCGTCCGCAGAACAACTCGTTGAGCTATTGAAGCGCGGCGCGTATGCGCTGATGAATGAGGATGACACGGCATCGAAAGAGTTTGCTGAGCGGGATATTGATACGATTTTGAAAGAAAACGCACGTGTGATGGTGGTTGGTGGAGGATCCAATGTTAACAAGGGCGTTAATGATGGCAATACGGATGGATTGACCTCACCAAGGCAGAAGAAGTCTCCGCTGAAGTCCCACAAGAGAAAATCGCTTGGTGGTATGGCGGTTGACCGGTCTTCTTTTGTTGCCGAGGGATCAACTGGTGAACTGTCTGTGGATGATCCGAACTTCTGGGAGAAGGTCCTTCCTGGGGCTGTGTCGGTCGAGATGCTGAGCTTGAAGCTGGAGGATGGCAGCGCTATCAACTCGCGTCAGTCCAAGATCAAATTTATCAGCAATTTGGACATTGCTTTGACTAGCTTGATCGCCGACATGAGCTCTGGTAACAACCTCGACGAAGGCCGAATGGGAGGCCGTGATATCCAGCACGAATATGATATCGCGATTCAGATCTTGAGCATTATTGTCAGCTCAAAGTATCACGACGAGTTCTCCAGTGATCAGATCGACATGGTGAAAGGATACCTGTTGAAGCTTGAGAAGTCACGCGTTCGAAGTTGTCGACTAACTCCAGCTCGGACAAATCTGTTCCAGGATGAGGAATTTAATACCCCGAAGAAGAAAAGGCGTCGGAGAAGCACCCCCTCGGGCAACAGGGCTGCAAGTAGCGAGGATGAAGCGTACACCGGTACTCCAGGGAAGAAGAAATCAGGCAGACCTCGAGGCCGCCCCCGGAAACACCCGAAGATCGAGGATGCGCACTCTGCGAAGCCTCCACTTTTCCAAGCCGGCGCTATCAACGACAGCGACGATTTGTGCACTCTTTGCGGCGACGGTGGGCTGATCTTGCTTTGCGACGGCCCGTGCCACCGCTCGTTCCACCTCGAGTGTGTTGGCATGAAAGACGAGCCGAACGACGAGCAGTGGCTGTGCCCTGATTGCGCTGAGGGGCGTCACATGTGCTTGATTTGCAAGCAGGTAGGCGAAATGGGGGTCGAGTTTGGCGTGACTCAATGCTCAGTGGCCAAGTGCGGCAGATTTTACCACAAGGGGTGCTTGGCCACAAACCCGCGCGTCGAGTGGGTTGGCAAGAAGCGTTTCCGTTGCCCGAGCCACTGCTGCCACGCCTGCTCAGAGACTGGTAAGAAGGAAGATGCCAGTAAAAGTAAACCGACGAAGAGCGATGACAAGGCAGCCGTCGTTAGCTGCATTCATTGCTCACAAGCCTTCCACCCCGAGTGTATCCCATCGGCAGACAAGTTTATACGGCTGTCGAAGAACCTCATGCTCTGCGCGAACCATTTAAGCGGAATGAAGCCGCCCCAAGGAGCTGCAAGGAAATCGGCTCATGCTCAAGCAACGCCCACCACACTTCGTGCTGGTTCTGCACTTGCTGCAGCAGCAGCCCAGCAACGACTTGAAGTTCCGCAAGCGATTCCTCTGGATGAGGACGATGAAGCCGAAGAGCGAGCGCCGACTGAGAAGTCGAGTGGCAAACGCAAGCGTGCGTCGTCCAGCTCGGCAACGTCGAAGAAGACCAAGTCAACAAACTCGGAGAAAGCGACGAGAGCTCCTGCTGCGCCGAAAGTATGCGCGCTGTGCCACCGTGGCGACGTGATGGGCGGAGGTGCTGATGGGATGGAAGCTCTCCTACCTGCCGGCAATGACAACGCCAGCTCTGGTGCGGGAACGGCAACTGTTGATATGGCTCTGGAAGGACCGTTCATCGACGCCCCTGTGCGGTTGAAATACTCGGACAAGCCCAATGAGTCGGTGTACGTGCACTTGAACTGTGCCGTCCACTCGCCCGAGGTATACGTGAAAGCCGATGGTCTGATCATGAATTTGCCCAAGGCAGTCAAGCGCGGGCGACAACTCAAGTGCACGAGCTGCCACAAACAGGGTGCCACGGTGGGCTGCGTGGTGGCCAAGTGCCGGCGAAACTACCACTTGCGCTGCGCAGTCGAAAGCGGCGGCGAGATTGATGGCACCACGTACGCCTTGTACTGCAAGCCACATGTAGCTTCGCGCAAGGAGCCGGCACGTGTTTGCGTCTGCGAGGCGAATGAGGACGACGCGACGCTGACGCTCGTGTGTTCGTCCTGCAACACCAAGTTCCACCCAAAGTGTGTTAACATGTCCGATCGTCACGCGGCTCGGATGGCGAAGACGTGGGTGTGTGGCATCTGCGATGGTTCAGCGACGGCGACGCCACAAGTTCCAAACCAATTGCCTTCCCTGAAGGCAAAACCTGCCCCAGCAGGGAACAAGCGGTCGTCGAGTGCAAAGGACGTTTCTTCTTCTTCTACCAAGGTGGCGTCCAAGAAAAAGAGCAACAGCAAGGCCGAGAGCGCGGACCAAGCGGCCTCGCCGAAGCGCAAAAAGCCCAAGAAGAACCGTCTGAGTTTGCCGCGCAACAAATCTCGCCCAAAGTCGAACGGCACGCCGCATACGATTTCGCCGCACATGGATGCCGACTCGGATAGCGGCGTCTCCACGGATGAGTAGGCAGCACGTTGGAAGCATTGAAAGCACTTCAGGTAGCAATATGGTAATGGAACATGCAAGCGAATAGATCGACACTATCCCAGTGCAACTAGGTATTTTTTGCAATTCTCTACCCCGCACTGAGTAGCTGCAATGTGCCGCAACCCGGGTGGCTTGCCTGCGTCGAATAGCTTTTTTTGTGATCGGTCACTGCTGTGTCTTGCACGGCGGACTTGCCACCACCGAAATGATAAGCACTGGCAAGCTTACAAAGGCAACGAAGATGGTGACCGTAGCTGAGCCCTTCAACTAGGTACAGTAAGCAGCATCAATTCGCTCTGCGAAAAGAAGCTGTGTTGCCTTCAACGCTGACCATTGCCTGTCGGTCTACAATGCGCGATCGCTGACCATTGCCTGTTGGTCTACAATGCGCGATCTGCCAGCAGTAATGACGAGACCTGCCAATGCGACACCCAAGCCAGTCCCCTCCACTTGAACGAAAGAGGACATCTGCTTGGTACCGGACAATTGAGGACATCTTCTTCGTGTCGCTGAGCAGATACTCACTCGCGCTGAGTCTCTGGCTGGCAGGCCAGACATCTGCAGAGTTCAGACACTGCTGCTGGCGTTTGCGGAAGTCGGTCCCGGAATCCACTCCAGCGCTTGATACGGTATCGGCAATGACCACATCAAGTTGCCGTGGATGGGCACAATGACGCCGAAAAAGAAAAGTTCTAGGTCTTGGTGCGCGCTTATTGGACCTCCGAAAAAAATCGATGTTGAACCCGTCAACGTGAAGAGGATGCTTAGCGGACGGCAACAACCAGAGGCAACCAACAACCCGAGGCAACTAGCGCAGCGAAGTAATCCACTATTTGCACACTTGGTCCGCTTCAGTCCTGCATTGCACTGGGAGAGACGGCCATCCGATGCTTGCCTCTACCATTTGTTTTTTTTGCGGTTTTAGGGTTTAGTGAATGCTTCTACTTCTGCGACGGCAAGGCAGCCTGCCAAAATGCGGCATTCTGCAACTCGCGCTCGACGGCATCGCACGCCAGAGGTTTCGTCGCCGTTTTTCAATCGCTTTGGATTCCCCTCCACTGCTAGTGCGAAAGAGCTGTCGACGAAACTGAGCCCGTGCCACCAACTGCAAGCCGAGCTCCCCCCCGCCTCTCCGCTCCGTCTCTCACCGGCGAAGTCTTGCGGCAACTCGAGCTGCAAGGTCACTTCGCTGGTACCGTCGCAGCCAGCTCCGTTTCACGCCGACGCCACTCGCCAATTTGCTTGCCAAGAGACACAAGGTGCGATCCGCCACGCTAACCACCAGACCCTGGCCAAATCAGTCCGCCGGTAGCTTTGCATTGCTCACTCGAAAATCAGCGCAGCAGACGATGCCACTCTCCATCTCCTTTTACCACAGCAAGCGCGCCGAGAACGTGGCCAGCTCGTACCAGAGCGTGGCGCTGCACGACCGAGCCAAGGTGAAGCACAAAATGGTGCTGCCCTGCGAGTTCTACCGCAACATTTGGGGCCCCACCGAGGAAGAAGACGCCGCGCTGCATCGACGCGCCAGGTCCAGCAAGTACAGCAGCTCACCGGCCTCGGTCAAGTCGAAAAGGTTCAAGAAGCGCGTGGCCACCGGGCCGTTCGTCGACATCGCGCAGGTGGCCCACGTAGTCACCACCATGTCAAACTTCCGCGCCGACTACGGCGATGACGCCCCGAAGGTGAGACTGGTCAACATCTGGGACGACCGCAGTCTCGCGCTTGGTCTAGAGCCCGAGTCCGACTCGGGGATGACGTCGGACAGCAGTGCTGGGAGTGAACTGGGCCCCTCGACGGCCGATACAGAGCCCGACGAGATCATGTCGCCAATCAGCCGAGCGGACAGGATCACAGAGCTCAGTTGCGAAGACAGCGACGACGAGCTCAGCAGCCTGGCCTCATCCGTGGTGCACCGCCACCAACGACCTGGCCAGCTCAAGCGAGCCAACACGCCTGAAATCATCTTCCCGAGCACAAAGAAGAGCTGTGGCGGACGCAACTTGAAAAACTTGCCCGTGCCGCCCCCGTCGTCGCACAACGGCAGCATTGTCTTCAGTGATGTCTTCTCCGAGCAGCGGGACTGGAGCTGGAGCGCCAAGTTCTTGCTGGGGATTCACGAGCCAATTCGACACGCGCTGTTCGTCATGGATCGGTTCCTGGAGCAGTCTCAGAGTCAGTCCAAACCGGAAGCTTCACAGACGCTGGCGCTGGAAACGCACGTTGCCGAGTTCTTTCTCTGGTTCAAATCGTACTTCGTAGAGTACTTGCAGTGCCAGCATGAAGTGAAAGCCTCTGTGCTCTTGCCTCTGCTCAACTTGGCAGTCACGACCAAGCAGCAAATTCTGGTTGTCTATCGGGACATCTCGCAGATGCTTGGCCAGATCCAGCAGTTGGAACGCGCCTTGTGCGTCAGTGGAGCGTGCAATGCCTCGTCGTGGCTGCTTCGTCTTCAGGTCCTGCAGACGGAGATCAGGCAGCTCAACCGCACGCTGCACGCGGCGCTCAATATGGAGGAGACTACGCTGCATGTCGCCATGAGCGCAGCATTCACGGAGCAAGCCTTCCGAAGTCACATTATGCCTCGCGTTTTCCGCGCCATTCGAGCCAAACGTGTCGTGGTGCCGTGGATTGTCGAGCGGAGCAAGATTTGGGGAGGCGAGCTGGAACAGCGCAGTATCCAGAGCATGCTGCCCTTCTCCGCCAAGTTCATGTACCGCAAGATTTGGCGTCCGTACTTCATGGCCAACGTCGCGGTGGCTATGAAAAACCTCAACGAGTTTGATAGCACTGCCGACTCCAAGAGCAGTGGCTGCAGCTCGTCGACGTACAGCGAGCGCCAAGGAGAGATGTGCTCCATCATGTGATTCGTCCGCTCTATCTCTTTGGAACAAGCGCTACTGCTATTTATTATGAACCACCATCAACTACCTGTCGTAGCGTTACTCGATCTAGCAGCCCAAGCAGCGAGCAACTCGTCGTACTAAATGAAATTGCTTTTTGACAAAAAAAAATAATGTGCATGCTAAAATCGTCGCCATGTTCCGTCAAAATTCAGAGGCGATCAAAGTTGCGTGTCAATGAAACGATGTTGACGTAAGCGCAATGACCGTTATCCTCTCTCCTTTTGGTTTCAAGTTTGAAGCTGTCGGTTGAGCATCGGCATCGGCATCCCATTTGCAAAGGCCTCGTGCAGCAAAGCGGTGGCATCACCAGCCTCACAGCAACAACCAGATCGACATGACCACCAACGGGAAAGCTCGAGACAAAAATGAGTCGCGTCTCGAGCCTGAACTGTCGGCACTTTCGAGGAAGTCGGAAAGCATAGTTGAGGACAACAACGCCGTCTCAGATACAGGAGCTGACGATGCAGCGTTCTCCGTCTATTCGGACGTGCCTCGAATTGCGTGGGACTTGATCTGCTGGTCCGGTGCCAAGACATTCGACGGTATGGACTTTGCGGGCGAGGTGCTGGCGAATTTTCTTGGCCTCACGCAGTCGAAGTACCAGTGGATTCTTGACGCTCAAGAACGTGAAGAGGAAGAGAAGCAACAACGACGACTTGAGAAGCGACAGCGGCGCCAGCTACGTCTGGAGCAGCTTTTGGAGGCAGAGCAGCAGAAACTACAGGAACTTGAGATTGGCGCGCTCGAGCAAGAATCTAACCTAATAGAGACTTCCAGCACGGTGTAGCTGTGCTTGGGTCACTTCTCCAGTACATCGAGCCTTTTGACGCTTGGATCGAATTCTTGATGCTACAGGGTCGAATGCCCAGCTATATTCGAAGACACGAAGTTGCTAGGTGGTAACAAGCCACACAAAAATCTCACACACATACACAAGATCACTCTTAACCTTGTTTGAACTGCAGGAAAAAGTGATGGTATTGCTACATGACGAAGTGCAAGACGATCGGTTGAGGCTTTATTCCTTGCTGCCAACGCTATCCCAGAGTGGATGCGTGGGTGGCTTCACACCTGCACGCACAAGCATTCGCACAGCGACCTTTTCAATGCGTTGCAACTGTCGATTCACTATACTCTCGCTCTCCGGTGTAAACTGCTCGGTCCGGATCGTGAGGAGTCCTACACAATAAAATAAAAGCACAAAGGCCGGAGCTTCGTCACGCATACAGCACTTTCGCGGCAAACGATCGAGCCACTTACCGTTGAGGTTACCGAAGAGCACGTCAGTCGAATACCGGTCGCCTATCACCACGAGCGCCTCTGGGTCGACTTCACCAAAGTGTTTCCTCACGAATGCGATGCCTCCAGGTTTCTGCCGTAGACAAACACGTAAGCTCACGTTCCTCTCTGCCTCGCAGCAAACCAGAGGCACTCAGCCCAATACTTTTTGGTTGTGACGCAGCACTGCTACGTGTAGCCCATCCTCTATCTTCTTAGCTTCCACGCCATCCTTGTCATCCGTAGAGCCAGCCGAGTTGGAGAAGATCACGACGCCAGAGTCCCCAAAGACTCGGCGGCATTCGTCCAGCGAAGACGCCAGGTGCGGCGCAATCTCTAGCTTGTGGGGAACAGTTAGCGTATTATCCTTGTCGAAGATAACGCCACGGAAGCCGCGGTCCCGGAGCGTCTGGAACGGCACCTCCGTCACATCTGAAGGGCAAAAGCGAGAACAGCACAGCACGAAAACGATACATTTTCACATGAGAATTGTGCGATGTACACAGCATGGAAGCTAGAACTTATCACATACGTCAAAACTAGAGACAACACAGCGTACCTTTCACCGAGAGCTGCGGCAGTAAGAGCTGTGGTTGGCGTGTCAGCACGCGACAGAACTCGGCCACGCCGCTGAGGTTGAGGCCCTTCATCACAACGCAAATGGCTGCAATCTCTCATTCGTCAAAACTACAACTCATTTTCCACCAATCATGAGTCAAAGCCGTTTCGACAGCCAGTGATGAGCGCAGAAATACTCGCTCTCCATCGGACCGCTCCGTATACGTTCCGCTCGCTCTGCGGAGTAGTGACCCCGTCCTGCGCTTTGTGCTACCGCATCAGCACGTGCATATCCTGACCCGGCGTCTCCTCTATCCATCGCATCTTCTTCAACCTCCTAACTCTCCATAATGGCCGAGGAAACGCAGACGCACGACCCCGAGGAGGACAAGAACGACAACTCGAGCTCGGACGACGACTCGTCCTCCTCCAGCTCGGGATCCGGTTCGTCTTCCTCCTCCTCATCATCTGATTCAGAGTCAGAGGACGAGGCCGAGGCGGAGAACGCCAACGCCGGCTCCGACGCGGCCTCCAAACACTTGGCTCCACACGGAGGCATCAGTGGCCGTCCAGGGCACGCCTACCCTGGCTCAACGGGTCCGGCATTGTCGGCTCCGCGGCCGCACGGACTGGCGGCGAGCACAGAGACGCTCAACGTGAACTCGACGCGCGCGGCGGCGAGGTTTAAGGCCGCCAATGAGACAGAGGCGCTCATGCCCCTGGGCACGCGCAAGCGCGACCGCCGCACCATCGAGGAGATCCAGAGGGACCTGCGGGACAAGAGGAAGAAGCCGCTGTCGGGGGCGCCTGCTGCGCGGTCCAGTCCGCCGCCGCCGAAGGGGTCGCCTGTGAGGTCTCCCGAAGCGGAAGCCGTGATGAACAGTGCTGCCCCCATGGCTGTGGGCGGACCACTGGGCCAGTTCGGAACCACGGGCCGTCTCCCGATTAAGAGGAAGCCAGTATCGGCTCATGACCGGCTGGCTATGAAGCTCAATGGACGCAAGACGACGAGTGCCAAGGCCAAGAAGCCGGCCAGCTCGACTGCGAGCGGCGCCACTGTGCCACCCGTGGCGGTGATGACCAATAAAGCGGTCACTAAGCCTATGACGGCTACGAGCTCGAGCTCGCTGCCCATGGCGACGGGGAACAGCAGCAGTAGCGATCATGGAGGTGATACGGGAGGCGATGGATACAGTAGCAGCGTGAGCAAGTCGTCCACGTCACCAGTGGACGGCAAGGTGGTGCGTGCCATGCTGCGCGCTATGCTTCGCTACGGAGACCTGACGGATGTGGAGCTCTACCCAAGCGCTGCAAACTTCGCGGATGAGTACAAGATGCCCAGCTTTCTCGAGCGATCGAATCTGCAGGCCACCACCAAGATGTCCACTGATCGACTGTCCACGTTGGCGAAGCAAGTTGCAGAGAAAGCCAAGCACGGGCTGGAGGCTCGGCCTCCGCACGACAATATTAAGATCGCTGAAGTCGAGGCTCGGGCGTCCCAGATAATCGAGCGGCTGTACGAGAACCTGAAGCTCCGCGTAGCTGTCCAGCGTGCATTGCGTACGGCTGGGTGCTCCTCGGGAAATGCTCAAGTCAATGCGCAGGGCGCGTACGTGTTAGTGGCCAAGCAAAGTGATCTGTCGGTTCTGGGCGTCAATGCGCGGGACTTACCTAACTGGGCTTGGGCTGAAAAGGAGCATGATTGGTCGCAACGCAAGGACGCGGCACTGCTGCTGGGCGTGTATGTGCACGGGTTTGGCGGCTGGGAAGACATTCTGAACGACGATTTGCTCCATTTCCAAGGCCAAAGAGCTCTAAAGGGCGAGCGGATGAAGAAACGTGCCGAGA
This sequence comes from Phytophthora pinifolia, assembly GCA_000500225.2. Taxonomy (NCBI): domain Eukaryota; phylum Oomycota; class Peronosporomycetes; order Peronosporales; family Peronosporaceae; genus Phytophthora; species Phytophthora pinifolia. Next base: position 18,963 of record KV737575.1, on the reverse strand, counting down.
ATCTGCTGAAGCGGTTGCCTCCGCCTGATGATGACGCCGGTGACCCGCGTGTTGTGCAGCTTGCGAGCTCGCTGGGCTCTGCTGGTGCCAACTCGAATCAGTCGTTGGGGGCCCAGTTTAGTGCCATTATTCATAGTGGCGCCATCCCCGGCGTGACAGCAACTCCTGCCACTGGAAGCGGCCGAATGCAACGAGCGGCGGAGCGCTTTGCAGCTCGTCAACAAAACGGCGACGAATCTTCAAGTGGTCGTCGCCACCTTGGCAACGGAGTGGCAACTTCTAATGGAGGAGTCGAGGCCGGACGACAGCACAAGACGCCGCCTTCAAGGTCCCCAGTACAAACGTACGCGGTCAGTAATGTGCCGGAAGAAGGAGAAATTGGTGGGGCGTCACCCGCTCAATCAGCGTCGTCACGGCACAAACGAAGATCGTCGTCTCTGGAAGACGAAGACCGGGTATTGTCCCGTAAGAAGCACCGCAATAACAGCGAAGGATCAGCTAAGAAGGAGAAGCGGAAGAAAGAGCCTCGACGCAGCGAGCAGAAGAGCTCGGAAGCTCCGGCCGTGGTGGCGAATACTGTCGCGGATGTTGCGCCGCAGCCCCTTCTCTCTGCTGACGAGTGCTACGAGAAGTGGAAGCCCAACAAAAAGCTGCGTGAGATCCGGCAGGTGCTCAAGAAGATGAAGATCATGGCTGACTGGTCTCGCAACCAAAAGGACGAGACCGTTGTCGAGAAGGTATTCAAGTACGTGAGCACAATAGGAGAGGTGATCGATCGTATCGTGACGCAGCACGAGGACAAGGCAGAGCCGCACCTGACGGGTGACGTTACCCGTGAAGCTGATCAGCTCTGCACTTGCCTATGGACGTATGCAGCAGGCTTCACACCATTTACGCCTGAAGGGTTCGAGCGCCTTTATGACGATATGTGCGCCGATGGTGACGCTCTTGTGGCGATGAGATCATGACACTATGGAGAAGATCATCTACACAAGAATGTTGTCAAAAAGCTGTCCAAGAATTGCATGTGAAAAAAAATTGGTAAATATATAAATATTATCAACAAGCATCCAAATTTTGGAACGGGAATAGGAAGCAGCACTTGCAGCCTGATAGCTTATGTAACCGTTTCAGATAGAAGAAGTTGCTTTCAGCTGTGGCCGTTTGGCTCGAGGGGTTGCCTAGGTGTGCATTGAAGAAGTTTTACTGAATACTGTAGTATGATGTCCGTGCTACCGTCGTTGCTGCAGCCTCCGCCCACGGCGGAGGAGCTGGCACTCAAGGAGCAGGTGACACAGGTGCTGCTAAACCAGGGTGTGCTAGCCAAGTTGAAGGCAGAGCTCCGTGCCGCAGTTTTTGAGGTGATGCATGAGCGCGAGGGGTTCGTGAAAGCAGCCAACTCGATGGCGCCAAAGCTCAGCGACTTTGCCATTGAAACCAGGACAGCAGCGCTGTCGTTGATTATTGAGTGCCTACAGTTTTTCCATTGGGATCATTCGCTACGAGTGCTACGCGTTGAAACAAATGCTGAAGACGAGCAACATGACATTGCACTGCTGATAAAGAAGCTCGGGCTGACAAATTACAACTCGTCAAGCAAGCCGGCACTTTTCCAGCTCATTGAGGCCAGGGAGCTTGGAAATGACCAGTCTACAGTGTCGATTAGGCCAGTGAAGACTATGCAACACCATGAGTTCGATGAAGAAAAAGAGGCGAGCCAGCCCGATGATACACCGGCACCAAAGCTGAGGTCAAGGGAGCGTGGAGGTGACCAGCCTGCTTTGCCCAATACAGTGGAGATTGGGCAGCATGACCAATTCGACGAAGAAGATGATGATAAAGAGGAGAGCCAACCGGCACCAAAGCTGAAGCCGTGGGAAGAAGAAGAACTGCTCCAATCTTTGTCACTGATAGAAGCGGAGCGAACGGGAAATGAAGACCAGGAAGAAAGCAAGGCTGAAGAAGTTGAAAGCAGCGCAGAGATTGAGGAAAGCATGGCAGAAGAAGTGCTGATCGGGTCAGAACTCGAGGAATCCAACTACACAAATTACGATGAGGAAGAGAGCCATGATCGCGGTGCTGCAAGCAGTACGCAACCCACTTCTCTCTACTCGAGGCAGCTACGCGAAGAATCCGAACCCGACGACGAATCCCAAGAAGGAGACAAGCGTGCCCACCAAAGTGATGATGAAGAGGCGGTGTCTGTGGCTGCACCACCTCCGGCCCCTGCAACGCTCCCATCCTTACCACCGCTGGTTAGAATCCCCAGCAACGCACTCGCTGGTGATGCAGATGACGACTTCGATGCGGTAAGCTCTCGTAAAATCGCCCGAGTTGGCAGAATTGCGGTCTGAAGCGTGTTTGTTTGCTTGTGCAGGATGAAGAAGCCGAACGTCTAAGAAAGCTGGATGCTGCGCTGCAAGCTATGGAGGCCGAAGATGATACAGGTACACTGCAGCAGTTGAAGGCATCTCTCAAGATGGAGCTGCAAGAACAGGATAGCTTTGTGAGTAGTGGCAGAGCGGGAGAGCAATCAGACGAGGAAAATGATGCGGCATCTAAAGCTGATTCAAGCAAGCTTGGTAAAGATGGCGAAGAAGATGACGAGGGGTATGGCAGCAGCGATTTCGAAGAAGAGGAAGAAATTGCCAGGTACGAGGAGCTTTAGTTTCACACGCTTGAAATCTCGCTGTGTACTGACGATCTTTTCTGGACTGGACTCGACAGTGAGATTTCTGAAGAAATGGAGTCCATGCCGGAGCTCTCGGACAAGGAGGATGAAAGCGAAGGCGCAGCTGCCGTGTCAGCAGTAGAAGCGGAGCCACTTCGTGCGCTTCAAATCGACTCTCGGGTTGAAAGTGAAGATGCGTTGAACAGCTACGACTACATTGAAGACGTCGAGAAGAGTGGGTGATAAAACGCTCGCGGTTGTGTACCCGTCAAATACTTCGCCAGGTAGAAGTAGAACAAAAACAAGTTGCACCATATTCTATCCGCTTACGGAGACCAGTTGCAAGCTCGTCTGAACGACTGACTTACCTGCGCTTTCCAGCGCCGACCAACTTTTTCAGGAGTTCCTGGTCCTCGAAAGCCTCCGGGTGGATGAAGTAGTGGCGACCGCGAGCTTGGAATGACACCATCGGGTGCATTCCTGCGTGTGGAGGCGACACCTCGGACAGTCGGAACGAGTGCTGCTGCAGCTGGGCAAACAGTGACACGGTCTCCACCGTTACAGTCGGGTCGTTGCCGGTGTCGGCGCTTCCAGCAGTCGATGCCGGCGCCGAGGAGGCGTCTGCCAACCACATCTTCATGACGTAGGGCTTGAACAGGTAGTGGAACATCGACGTCGTGCCCAGGCCGAACAGCATGATGGTGCCGCACATGGCCCACTACAAAATCATGGCCAACACGTTAAATACACACGCGGCGTCAGCACTACTACCATAGCCATTATATTATTGGCGGCGTCTTTCTGCTCACCTTGCCGATCGTGGACGCGTCCTGCTCGCTCAGTACGCAGAGCAAAGGCATACCGATAGACGTAAGCGTGCAGCTGGTCACGGACACAGCCTTCATGAGTCGCACCGCGCGCGACATGGGCGCCGTGTACACGTGCGCTCCGTTGACAGCCGTGCCTCGCTGCAACAGATGCTCCATCTCCTCCTCGCGCGCCTTCTGCGCGTCGTCATCGGACTGCGTTGAGCTGAAGTGGCGAACACCGAACGGTCCGCTGCTGTGACGGCGACCGAAGTCGAGCGAAAGACGCTGGAGCGCGGCTGCGTTGCCCGAGCGGCGGGCTACTTGTGCCACAGCGCAGATCGACCGGGTGGCGCCTGGGAGCCTCTCGGCGAGGTGCACAGCGCTGCGAGACGTGCGCAGGACCAGCATACTCGTCGTAAATGTGTGGCTGGATCAACGATCGCCGTCCATTGGCCAGTACTTCGTACTTAAGGGCAATTCTCTTAAGTATGTGTGTAGGTACATCAGGATTAGATGCGCTCACACTTGCCAGAGCGATGACGATCCTGGCATTGGCGACGACATGATGATTTACTACTGTGACGCTTGCTGCAGCTACTTCTGCAACAAGAAACTCGGTCAGTTCGGCTTGCACACGACGTCGCATGGCACCATGCGGAACACGTCGTTGCTGTCGGATGAAAGGGAATTGCCGACACGGGCGATGTAGGTTGTACTGCTCCAAGACAGGTCGTGAGCATGTTCACTAATACTTTGATTGTAGGTACAATCAAAGTATTAGGCCGAGTGTGTGTACTTTGGAAGTGCATCCGTCGTGGCTTGTTGAGACTGTCATTCATTGTTATAGCAACTTGCTCGTTTCCGGGCCAGTTGCAAAAATGTTGATGTATTTGTGGCCAGTACTGTAGTGATAAAAGCTCTGTGTCGCTGTGTTGACTCATTGTTCGGTTTGCCCGCGTCAGAGAAGTTGCCGCCGACGCGGCGGAATGCCATCGCGATTTGCAAAAGCAGCCATCTTGTCGAACACCAGTACAGTACTTGTAGACAGCTTAACTATTTTAAGTTCCGAATATGTAGTTCGAGGAGGGTCGGGGTGGGGCGTTTCATCCTACGCGCATGCTACAGCCTCGACACACGGCAGCTCGCTTCAACACGCTGGGGCTTTGTCCCTCGTACGTACAACGTCCGTTTTGATTGTCAGACGCCAAAAGTATCGCGACAGTCGCCTTCTGCGAATGGTAGCCCGCAATAACCACCTGGTACATGCATTGATAGCTTTAGGTCAGCATGACTTCCTGCACACATGGACACTGCCACGAAGAGTCCATCTTCGCGCCCCGTCTCTGTGCATGGTATGTACCAGCTGATGTTTACAGCAATGGCTGCGTAGGCGCGTCATGAATTTCGATTGGAAAAATGCTCAGCTCGAGTGCCAGCACAAGCAAGCAAGGTGCAAGACCGCGATGCCTTCCGCCCGCCAGCCTTGCGTTGCGTTTGTATCACCAACAACAGCACCAAAACGCCCCAAGCGCCATCGACCTTCGATATTTTTTTTCGCAGCGAGTGTATCGGCAATGAAGCAGCGGAGTCTGCTCACTGCAACTACTGGTAGACATTTAGTCAACCACCGTCAGCACGCACCTGCACTCCTGCTTCTCGCCGACAGTAACGCCACTGGCAGCGAAAGCGGCAGTCCCAACATCGAATCGCCACAAGTCGCCCAGCCCCCCTTGGTGGTGCAGCTTCTTTTCCGTCATCCATGGTTGAAGTAAGCTTTTCCCTCTCGTGGTTTTTGTCCAATTGCCGCCGGCGAGGAGAAGAACGGATCTACCCACGCAGCAGTCCACCCATAGCCGCTCTCACCCTGCCCCGCCAGCCACTCGCGCGCTCGTCCGGTCGCTAGAACTCGTCGCTCCGAGGGACCACAAGGCCCCATTCGAAAGATGCAGAACCGACCGCCTGGAAGCGCCGGAGACGCGGGCGGCAGACGCTCGCTCATGAGCCCCTTTGCGCCCCAAGCGAGCGCCTACCCCCAACAACAACAGCAACCTCCGCAACAGACATCGAGCTTCCTGCCGTATTCAATGCCCATGGAGCCGCCGATCCGGAGCTTCCCACCTCCGCCTCAGCAGCAGATTCCGGGACGCTATTGGCAGTCGATGGAATCGTCCAATTCGAGCTACGGAAAGCAGGCGCGACAGGGAGGCAGCCTGGACCTGGTCGAGTTCGGAGATATTATGGACACGAGAAACACGAACGAAGTGGCAGCTTCAGCAGCGGGCACGCCGTCCGAAGCGTCCGAGATGAGCATGGCCGGCTTCGACGTCAACTCGTTCCATGACGGGATGGGCACCTCGACAGCAGAGGCCGGTGCGTTCCACACGGGGGGTGCGACGTCAGCGGTGGCTGCGACGCAGACTCGACCGGCGACGGAACAGAATGCTGCGCTTTCCTTTGCGTCGCTCAAAACGCCAGCAAAGAGTACGAATCTGCTGCCGGCCTCAGCGGATCCGGTGACCCGCGCCTTGGTGGATGCTGCCTACACGCCACACGACGACTCGCCGGACGAGCCCGACCTCAGCACTGAAAACATCGCCAAAGACAAGAAGGAGAAGTGCGAGTTCCACGACTGCCCCAACCGAGCGCGGGTGTCCCAGTCATACGGCAAATTCTGCAACCGACACGTGATCGTCGCCCCCTGTGGCTTTCCTGGTTGTCGAGAGAGGGCCATGGAGCGCGTGTCAATGTGTGAAAAACACATGGAGCTGGGCAAGGAGGCCCTGCAAGCGATCTTGGATGCTCGATCGCAAAATGTGCCCGTGTGCCGAATGTCTGGGTGCTTCAAGAACGACCAGGGTCGAGGCTTTTGCCGCGGCCACGAGAAATTATTGATGGCGACTGGACGCCTGCCCCCGACTATCAACAAGCGCCGCCTCAATAGCGCGTATACCATGTGCAGCTATCCCGAGTGCACGAAGCACTCGCAGCGGCACCATTTGTGCCGAACCCACGGAAATCTGATCATGAAACAAGCCCAAGAGCTGGCAGATCGACCCGGAGCCTCGGAAAGGTACGAAGAAATTTTGAGCCGGATGCAGAAGGAAATACGTCGCTGCACCCACGAGAACTGCACCAGGAATTCGCAACGAGATCGACTGTGTACCACGCACTATTACGAAAAGCACAACCTGCAAAAAGACGGCTCGACGGCAGGCGCTGCAGATACGAATCGACTTGGAATGGAAGCCAGTGGTGACTGTGACGTTCGAGCTGTTGAACGGACTCGATGTGCGAGACCAGGCTGTGGAAATCTGTCGTATGCTTCGGGTTTGTGCGTCGAGCATACGAAGGAAAACCAGGATCTGCTTCAGAGTCAAGGACGTTATGGAGAACCGTTCACGTACGGGCGAAATCGTGGCTTTTTGGCAGGAAACCTCGACAGTGAAGAGAAACCAGCGCTATTCGTGGCCAACAGCAAGTCACCATCCGCGGGCGGGCTTGGTTCAGCTGGAATGATGGCCTCGATGGATGCTACCAGCTCCATTTGCAGTAACCCGATGTGTGACAGAGAAAGCTACGGTTGTGACTACTGCGAGGCATGCCAGCGTTTGTTTTCTCCGCTCGTTGTGTCTGTGGGGGAAATGCCCGCCGGCTCAACAGGCTATTCGTTCAACTCAGCCAGTGCTGGCGTCGCTCAAGCTGAAGAAAAGGTTTCGCTGTGTCGCGTTGCTAACTGTTGCCAAGAATCTGCTCGAGGTGGGCTGTGCCTCTCGCACCTTCGTGCGTTCCAGACAGGATCCTTGTCAGTAGATCACTTGAAACTGGAATCCCAAGCCCGACAGCGGGAGCAGGAATTAGCCGATGCTGCGACCGCCGCTGCCGCCGCCACGGAAACGAAGCAAGCAAGTCCATCGGCGTCTGGCAAAGCGAGCAGGAAATATTTCTGCAGAGTGGAAGGATGTGGCAAGCAGGCTCAGAAACAACAATTGTGCAAGCGTCACTTTCGCCAGGAACACGGTGAACCGGCGAAAACACCACAGCAAGAAGATAGGACAAGTGGATCATCGAGCAACTACCTGCCAGATTCACAGCAAGCGCACTTCTCTCAGCCTACTGCAGTGTGCCGATTTGAAGAGTGCACGCAGCTTGCAAGTAATGGGAGTCCATTGTGCTTGGCGCACTCCAAAGTAACATTTTGCTGGCAGCCTGGGTGTGAACACCTCGTGGTTCGCCCGCAGTTCTGCGATTTTCACGGATTTCGCAAGCAATGCGCCTACGAAGGCTGCATGTACAGCGCCGAGAGGGACGGCAGCGGGTGCTTGAACCACAGAATGGAACAGCGGTGCCGCCATGAATTCTGCGACAAGTTTGCTGTGGGGTCAGACAGCGACTGGTGCCGGCTGCACCAGATAAGCTGCCGGGGTTCTCCCTGTGCGTTGTGTAGGCTGCACGCGTTATCGCTGGATGCAGATCAGGATGAAAATAGTAACCGGGGGCGCTACAATGTGAACCTTGCCGCCTCAGCGTCGAGGGGGATGCCAAGAAGTGGATTTGGCGGGGGAAACCTGTTCGGTCGCAACCCGCGACTGATGTAGCGTCACGACGGAATTGTCAAAAGAGGAATGAGCGAGGAGACTGGGATAAAATGACAGACGTATTAGCAGAAGCGGCACGAAGAGAAATATGTGGTGAAGTTGGTAGGGTTTTCATGTAGGATAATCACAATAGGTGGATAACGCGGAACGGATGTGGAAGCCATACATACCTCACCGTGTTGAATATCGTCGTGAACATGTGTCGACAATGCAAACTCAGCTTTCCACCGAGATTTGAACAATCATTTGCCACTTCAACTTTCCGGTAAATCGGTATCCCCTCGGTACAGCCGGTTTTCCCGTCAGGTCGAGCCCGGCGAGCAACTCCCCGTCTAAGTCGATCATACCTGAGCTTCAACCCTCATCACCAGTCGACGCGACCACGTCAGGAAGCGAGGCTCGATCCCTCGATCCCCAGTAGCCCCGCGCGGTGATGGAGCGCATCTACTCGGCCTTCTTCACGTTGGAGCGGCGCCGCGAACCGCTGGAGCTCACGGCCGAGGCGCTGGAGCTGCACAACGAGACGCATCAGCCACCCCCACTTCTGCGCCCCGCGGACGGAGGCCGACGACGCTCCGACGCTGACAGGGAGGAATCTTCCCATGAAGCCAAGCGACATGCGTCTGCAAGACGTCAGGAGCTGCGTCAGCTGGTTTTGGACTGGGCCAGCGCTAAGAAGGACCTGGAGGCGGCCTGTCAAGCGGCGGCGAGGGCGTTTCTGTTGGCCTATGGGGCCAAGGCCTTCACGGCGGTTCTGCTAGCATCCAGGAAGTGGAGCAGCCTCGAGTATGGCTACGCAGACGCCGCACGGCTTCTGTTAAAGGGTGACACGCTCCGCTTCGGCGCCTTCTTCGGCAGCCTGGTGGGGATCTTCCGCGTCACGGAACTCGCGGTACGAGCTGCAAGGGGAGGGCAGAGAGACGCCGTGAACCTGGCTATCGCTGGAGCCGTATCTGGTTCGGCGCTGCTGCTGGATTCGCCCTCGAGACGCAGCACCATCTCGCTCTACATTTTCGTGCGCATGCTGGACGTGGTGTGCCGCCACTTGGTGTCCAGCGGTGTCCTGCCAACGTGGAAGTTCTCGTCGGAGATGCTCTTCGCGATGAGCAATGCTGCGATCATGTATGCGTTCGTCGTGGACCCGAGTCTGCTACCAAAGGTATGAGGGGGTGAGAGTGCTGCGTCAAGTGCTTGGCGAGCTAGTAGCTGACGCCAAAATCTTGTCGTGGAATGAATTTGTGGTTCTTGGCAGGGTTACTACCAGTGGATTTGCCGCATCGGAGCTGTCAACCACCACGGACTGGAATACACCGTGCGTCAACGGATGCGCGGCCAGCTAGATGCGCACGGAAACCCGATACCGTTCCGCCTGTGTCAACCGCACTACCACATGTACACACGCTACTGTCGTAGCTGCGTTATTGTTGCTGTCTTTAACTCTCGATACACTGACGCCGTTTACATTGTTCTTAGGGAATCGTGCGTGACGCATGCTATTAAGGAGTGGATCAACGGCTTGGGGAGGTCAATGCAGATTTATCTCCCGGTGCACTTCCTCCCGGCTATGATCTTCCGCTTCCAGCAGCTGCAGGGGGCGCCAGTATCTGCAACCGCACGAATCTCCTATGCAGCACTTTGCTCTTCAGCGTTCCTCACTTCTTACCAGGTTCGTGTGCCTGCGAACGGCAGTGACTGGCATGCGGCCCAGATACACTAGCAGTGTGCTAACTTCCGTGTACTGATGATTCAGACGGTGGTTAAGTTGGTTATTTGCACGGCTCGCAATGCATTTCACCGGGATTTCGCCGCGTCATCACTAGTCGCTGGAGTGAGTCAATTGCTGCTTTAGTTTTGTCGCTTGAGGCTTGGAATCTGCTATACTGAATGGTGTTTTCCTTGCTTTCCAGGTGGCAACAGGTGGCGCTCTGTTCTTCGAGCACACCAAGCGCCGCTTTGAGCTCATGTTGTACTGCTTCCCACGCGCGCTCGACATCGTGTGGCAACTTTTGAAACGCCGCGGACTCGTGCGCTATGTGAAAAACAGCGAGGTGGTGCTGTTCTGCCTCTCCATGTCGCTCATTATGTCCAGCCCGGCGCGTCATTTTAAGCCGACGTACCTTCGGATCCTGCGATTCATTTTTGGCGGGGATATTATCTGAAATCCTCGGCTTGGTTGCGGATTCCATTCGAAGCAATACTACTCAAGTACCAGTAAAAAGCTGTTTGCACCATTTATACGTTCCATTTCAACTTACCGTATTCCTATGAACATGCTTCGCGCTGATGCGCAGCTACTTTAGTACGTCAAGTCGTTCAGCACAAACAAGTCAAGCATTTGCTTGGCTTCCTCGGGTTCCCACATAGGCACAAGGTGGCCCGCACCCTTTACGGTCACGTACGAGATCCCCTCGAACATCTCCACGAAGCCACCCGTTTGCTTCGACTCCCCCTCGGTGTACGTCCAGGGCGAGCGTGCCGCCAGGCGGGGCAAACCCAGCGACTCCACCGCCCACAGTCCACTCAAAGCATTGCAAACCAAGTCGGCATCTCCATGGTAAATCACTCCTTTTACACCGCTCTCAAGTAGCTCACGCCACAAGGGCGTCACCTCGGCATCGAGCGTGGCTGTGTACTTCAAAATCTGCGGGTGCTGCATCATCGGGTGATCCACACCAAGAATTGAGCTCAAAGTATCTACGGTTGCGGTGGTGAGCGCATCCCCGCTCCAGTGCGCCAACGCCGGGTTAGCATGCATCGCGTCGCGGACCTCAGCCAAGTTAAAGTACGTCTCAATATGCTTCGTATCGAGGCACATATCCATGGTGTTTCCAATTGGGTGCGGCATCTTGCCGGGCGTCGAGGGCGTCATGATCTCCTTCACAAGACGTCGAACATCTTCCTTAGAAGACCCAGTGCACGATCCATACACGTCGTACATATTGATGCGGTCATACATCAACGTCGTGTAGATGTCCATCGTGGCGGATGTGCATTCCGGACTGGCTGAACTGAAACCCGGCGCCATGATGGGGCTCTTTTCGAACTCATGAAGGTCGGGGCAGCTTGCACGGAACGTCTGGTACATCTCCGTGCTCAATAGGCCATGATAATAGGCGAACATAACGGTCGAGAGCCCCATGAACTCGTTCACGCCGTTGCCCACGACAAACTTCTTCAAGTTGATGTGCTTCGCTTGATCGGTCGTGGCCGAGTTCCCTTTGAGAATGGCGAGAGCCGTCGTGGGCACATAGACTCCCCCGTAGCTCTCTCCAGAGACGACAAAGTCATTTTCTCTGAGCCAGGGAAACTTGCTGAAGAACTTCTGCAGCGCGTCGTACAGATCTTGGGCTTGCGAGAGGTCGTCGGCCTCGTAGATCCCGCTGGCATTGTAGCTGAAGCCGACGCCCACGGGGGATTCGATACACAGCAGGTTCGCGTGCTGGTTCCACGCGAACCGGTTGATGCGCAGGTCCTTGCCGTTCTCGTTGACCAGCAGCGGTCCGTTCTCGGAGAAGCAGCCAGACAGCGAGCTGGAGCCCGGGCCGCCGTTGAGCCAGAGCAGCACGGGGTCCGTCTTCGGCGTGGAGCTCTGGGACTCGGCCAGGAAGTAGAAGGCCTGTCCCCCGTTGGTCAGTGGTAGATAGCCCGAGAAGATCCGCGCCGTGTAGTCGGCGGGCTTGCCCGTGAGCGTCAGGATCTCGTCCGCCGAGCCGGCGAAGGGCTCGCGCGGCAGCTCGGGCGGCTCGTTGTCGGCAGAGTCCTCCATGATCGAGGGCTCGGTCGTGCGCTCACCCGTGCGGATGAGGTTCTCTGTCTGCAGCGAGCGCTGTAGCGTCACCATGAGGTCCCCGACGGCCAGGAACAGTAGGCAGGCCACGACGTAGCGCATGTAGCGGCGGCCGCGCGCGGACAGCAGGCGACGCGAGCGCCCCGAGGCCGGAAGAGTCTGGCGCGAACGCAGCCCGCTCGTGAGCGGCAGTGTCTCGTTCAGCGGGTCCGAGCGCAGGTACATGGAAGCTGGGCTTGTTCAGAAGTGATGCGAAGGCAACACTTTCCTGGAAGTTCTGAAATCCACGCTTCTGATTGGCGGACGGAGATATCAATTCCGTGGATTCATGACGCGCGCAATAATGTGCGATCTCGAAAGCAGTACCACGTCGAGCGCCGAAGTGGACGTGCGACAATAGCGATCGCCGACCGCAGTTGTCACCTGCAGTTGCGACTAAAGTGCTAATCCGGAATGCTCACCAGCCACGCCAGCGCCGATGTGGCTCTGGCCGAGTCAACGACAGCCCCGCAGGCAGTGACTTACCTGAGGCGCCTACCCCATCTCCGACGGAGACCGTCACCGAGACGCCGACGTACACTCAGACAGAGACTGCGACGGCTCCGCCTTGCACCCCACCGGCGGTGTCAACGACTGTCCTGCCTACGGCCGCAAAGCCTCCCACGAGAACGACTCGTGAGGTTTTTCCGTGAGCAATAAAACCTTGCGAGCATTGCTCGTAAGGTTTTTCAATTCGACCTCACTATCACTTTTTGGGGGGGAGCTGTGGCGCTTCTATTGGGTGTAAAAGACCATTTATCTTATTGGCCGTTATTTGGCAAGCTCTCGCAGTAAAAATACATTCCGCTACCGAGGCTCCAAGTCCGCAATTGAAGGAGCCGCGGCTCAGACCAATCCTGACGCCGACACTGAACTGAGAGCTCACGATCTTGGAGCCGGGCGCGATCTCTCGCTGAGGGGCACGCGATGCTACAGTTCTAGCAAGAAGGGCTGAGTAATGCTCAGAGCGCCGCTCTAATGGCCGCTCAGGCCTCCACCGAGAGTGGCTTTAAGCAGCTAACAGACCAGCAGCTTGCAATAGCTGGTCGGTTTCAGGAAGAGCTGTTGGCGACTCAATCGGCCATTCGTGAGCGATTTATGGCGATACAGTCGATGCATGGAAAACGTCTGTGACGGAGAACCTTTTTCTATGTGCTTCGAGAAGTGCAATGTGAGTCCGAGGCGCTGATAGCCTCGGAAGCAAAAGGAGTCAGTCGACTTGAGACACAGCTGGACACCAAAATCGACGTCGGGTTTCAGACACTGACATCGCGGATTGAGCAGATCGTCGAGGACCAAGCGACGGTACGGCCGCAAGCGAGCACGGTTTCCGACAAAGCTGATGAGCTCGTCATAATCTCTTGGAGAAGTCCACGAAAGGAATAAATGCCCACGTCGAACAATCGCTAGAGATGCCGTACGCGATGAACTAAGGCGAATTGTGTGCAAACGTGGTGGCCGCGACCGGTGAGCCAGCAGCCGACGCTATCAAGCATCTGGTTGCGGCCGAGGCAACAAAATCAGAGCGTCGCATCGAGGTGCAAGTACAAAGAGCACCGACATTCTCCCAATCCGATAGGCATCTTCAAGCTCAACATCAAGCGGATGCAAAGTCCATTCCGCGGGATCAGGTCCAGCAGTATTCAATCAAAGCACGAGGCAGAAAGTGAGAAAATATCCGGTTGGTCTGCCTGCGAGCAGACAGCCAGAAGGAGCAAGGTAAGTGCTGCCAGGGCAGATGGCGCATGCGCCAGGAGAGTTAGGAGCGGTAGAGGTAAGGACACGCAAGGCCGGTACGGCACATCCACGGCTCAAGGCCACTGGACTGTTAGTATGGATTTTACTATCAAGGTGACAAGCGGTTTACCTGTGGTAGTCGGAGGGCCTAAGGCGGACCCGGCGGAGCCAGAATAAAGCTAACTTTTCGTCATTGGACGGAATCCTGGTCAAGATGTCGACGGCAGACGCGAAGACGACGCCGGACGATAGAGCAGACCAGCTCGAAGATCTGCGTAGTGAAGTGGGAAACGGACTTCCACCTCTCCCGCCGGCTGAAGAACGGCCCACGCGGTGGGGACCTCAACTCCAGATGACTGGCATTCGCTTCTGGGGAGGCCCATTTGCGCCACCTCTGGTCGGTACGCCAGGCGACGAGTACGTCCAGATGCCGACCGCTTCACCTGGCAGTCGTGTGCCTGCATCTCCAGGCGGCGACCAACCTACGCTGACAAACGCCCCGTCGCTTGCGGTGGCTTCAAAGTACTCCGGGGGTACGTTGAAGGATCGACTGACGTTCATGCGTGCCTACGAAACTTACTACCGTGCGCTGTGCGCCTTCGTCACTCCGTTTCACCAGCCGTTCGTCATGCCGGTATCGGCGTGCATAGAGGAGCGCACGGGCCGAATGATCTGCATCTTCGAGATCAAGAAGTCCCCGAACTCGGTGACGGAGGAGGAGTGGATCGCCTACTTCAAGGAGGCTTTCCGACCGGATAACCACGACTACACCGTCGTTGACGATGCAATGACCAAGTTGAGGGTGAACACCAGTTCGCCAGAAGCAGACTCCAGGATGGGCCAGCTGCGCGCTGACATGCACAAGATCCTTGATGAGAACAACGTAGAGTCGATCATGCTGGAGGAGGAGCAGAGGAAACTGGTCACCTACCCGGTAAATGTCCTGGGGCCCGATGACTTTCGTCAGGCCGTCAAGACTCGCCTCTCGTATGAGGTGAATAAGCGGCTCCGCTCAGATGTGGCGGCCTTCTACAGCTGGGCGCTGGAGCTTGTGCGGTCGCGCATGCTGTGGCAACCGGCTTCAGATCGTACAAAGAAGTCCCAGCCGCGCCAGAGCCAGCAGAAACTACACGACGAGTCCGCGTGGCAGCGTCAGCGTCCACCTAGTAGTGGCAGGCCTAGCCAACCCAGCACGAATGGGTCGGGCCAATCTAAGACTATCTCGCCTCGCCCGCCCAAAAATGGCCAGCGCTGTTTGAAGTGCAACTCGGCTGAGAACTTGGTGCGACAATGCCCAAGTGTCGACCCTGAAGAAGCTGGCCGGAGAGAATGTCGAAGGGGCCACAGGACAAGTCAATCACGAGACGTGTGGCCGCGATGGCAACGGGTGGCAGCAGCTTCACTTCGTCTTGGGATGGGAAGGATAAGGGAACAGCCATAGCGCTGATCAATGGCCAGCTACCGTGCACAGTGTTGCTGGACACGGGAGCCGATGATTCCGTCGTGGGACTAGGTCTGGTGCAGGCCTTGACTGCGCGTGGGGTGATCTTACGGCTCCGTCTCCGACTACGCTTTGCCCCGTCGGCGATGTGAAGATCCGTGTTACTCGCAAGGTCACCCTTACTGAGATCAAGATAGAGACTTCGGCCGGACCATTGGTTCTGAGGGGGCTGGCGTTCTGGGTGCACGAGGAAGAAGCTGCCCCGACGATGATCATTGGCAGACCAACGATGGCTACGCTCGGATATTCAATGGACGGCCTCCTCTCTTCCGCTCGCGCCAAAACGACCACGTGGCAGTTGGACGCTGGTCGGGAAGCGGCCACCTCGACTCCACTCAGTCATTGGCTGCGACGGCTCTGCGAGAAGATCCCGAAGAGGAAGAAGAGGACGACTTCGAGCGCATGGCTACGTCCCCAGAAGTCAAGGTGAACACACCAGAAGAAGTGACGGCAGTCCTGCACGAAGCTCTGGATGCGGCCCGCGCAAACGGCATGCCTGTGCTTCTCGCCGACCGACTGCGTTGGCTCCTGGAGAGGTACGCGCATTGCTTTCGCTTGGACTTGGGTGATGACCCTCCCGTGAAGGTCCCGACCCTCCGAGTGCGTCTGAAACCAGATGCGCACCCCGTCAAGGCGAAGCTCCGAAGATATCCTCCGCTGTACGCGGCGTTCCTCGAGAGTCATGTGCAGAAACTGCTGGACACTGGCTTGGTCAAGATGAATCCCGACAGCAGATGGGCTTCTGCACCCAGAGTCGTGCCCAAGAAGGGCGACGAGCTGCGCATGACGGTCGACCACAGAGCCCCCAACGCTTTGACTGACGCTTTGGCTTGGCCTATGCCAGACCTGGAATCGGATCTAAGCAAGGTCGAGGGGATTGAGTATGTATTACTTCGACGCGGATGTGATTCGGTGCTTCGACCAGCTGCCTCTACACGAGCTGTCGAGATATACACCATTATCACGAAGCTGGGCATGGTCATGCCTTCGCGGGTGCCGATGGGGGCCAGTGATTCAGTTGCATTCTGCCAGCAGACGATGGAACGTATCGTGGGGCCGCTCCTCTACAAGTTTGTGCTTGTCTGGCTGGATGACGTGCCTGGCTTTGCCAAGACCCCGAAAGCACTGCTGGATGTGCTTGAAGCTTTTTTGGATCGATGCGAGCAGTATGGATTGAAGCTCCACGCGCGAAAGTGTCATTTCTTCATGACGCAAGCCTCTTGGTGCGGAAAGGTAACCTCGGCCGACGGCGTAGCGCACTCACCTGAACGAGTCCAGGGCCTAGTGGACATGGCACCTCCCCAAACCGCTGGTGATCTCCAGAATTCCTTTGCGCCGTCGGATGGATGCGACAGAACATTCCGCAGTTCACTGCGCTCACGTCGAAGCTCAACAGCGTGCTAGATGCAGCAGCGAAGAGTGTGAGCAGCCGGAAGAAACTCAAGCTTCAGAGAGTGCAGTTTGTGTCAGTTGGCTGGACGCCAGCTCCCGATACTGCCGTTGACCGTGTGAAGGAGGCGCTTCTTCAAATGATCCCACTAGCTCACCCCAAGCCTGAGGACGAACGTCCTCGTGTATGCGGATGCGATCTTGGACCATTGGGGTGCGGTGGTGCTGCAGGTGCCGCCAGGACAACTCGGCCGCCCACTCGACCAACAAGAGCTTTGGCCTCTTGCCTTTATTAGCGGCAGCTTTAAAGCGACCAGCTCCCGTTGGGCTATCGTGGAGAAGGAGGCTTTTGCGATTATGGAGACCTGCAAGCGGCTCGACTATCTCTTACTTCGGCCACGCGGTTTCAAGCTGTTCACCGACCAACGGAACCTTCAGTTCATTTTCAACCTGGAGGCAGTCGACTCGAATGTCACCCGTTTCCAAGCGGACAAGCTACAACGTTGGGCGTCAATGCTGGCGCTTTTCAAGTGTGACATCGAGCACACGCGAACGTGTGGGGTGACCTCCTGTCACGTTGGGGTCACTCTGGACATGACGTCCAATCCCAGGTGATCTCTGCCAACGCGGTGACCGTACTGGAAGACGTGCCGCCATTGCAGTCGTCGGAGTTCGAGTGGCCAACACACGAGGAACTGCTTCGTGTGCAAAACCACGCTTTTGATCATCGTGATGCTTCGTCGGGTGTCACTGGGACTCTGACACCAATGTTTTCCGAGTTGCGACCGCCAAGTCTGGATACCGGCTGATGCGAGTGATTTTCAAGCTCGGCTTTGCATCATTGCTCATGCGGGTGCTAACGGGCACCGTGGCCAAGCCGCGACGATCCAGGCGTTGAAGACGCATTTTGCTTGGGATTCACTGGACGCAGATGCCCGGGCTTTCCTTCGTTCCTGCCTGTATTGCCTCGTTGTCGGCGGCAAGTTGCACCCACGGCCTTTTGGACAGGCCCTTCACGCTACTCGGCCCAACGAAGTCCTACATTTTGACTACCTGTAACTACCTGCGAGCTCCAACGGCACAAAGGATGTGCTCGTGCTGAAAGATGACATATCTGGATTTGTCGAGCTCGTCGAGTGCAGTGCTGCTACTGCGGTGGAGACGGCAGCTGCTCTTCTGGACTGGTTCAAGCGCTTCAGCGTAGTCTCTCAGTGGGTCTCTGATCGCGGCACCCATTTTAAGAATGAGGTGATCGAGCTCCTGCGCAAAAAGCTGGGTGGAGCGCACCATTTTACAACCGCGTATTGCCCCTGGGCTAACGGGGCCGTCGAGGTGGTCAATCGCCAGCTGTTGCGCTGCTGCTGAGCGAGTTGAAACTCCCTCAACAAGAATGGCCAGTTGTGCTACCTGTGGTGCAGGCCGCTATGAATCACATGCCCTCCGACAGACTTGGTGGAGTGGCACCCGTCACCGCGTTTACAGCTTTACCGGCAACGACGGCGCTGTCCACGATCATTCACCCTCGCACGGAACAGGCACGCGATCTCAGCGCGATTATTGCCAAACAGCGCGCCCATATTTCGTCCGTCCAAGATTCGCTCACGGTCATGTATCGCCAGCTGTCTGAGACCGCCGATCGCCGCTTTGACCAAGCTCGACGCCGCCATGATGAGCGCACAGGGGCTGCTATGACCAATTTTGACTTTGGGGCTTTCGTTTTGGCAGCTCGGGTCGTGCCTCGCGCCAACAAGTTGGCGGTGACCTGGCAAGGCCCCAAACGCGTGGTGACGGCTGTCACCGACTAGTCTATGAAGTGCAAGACATTGTGGAACCATTTGTCGTGACAACCCATCATGCTTCTCGGCTGCGTTTCTAACAGGGCGGATTACGCGGCGTTACGCAGGACCTGGAGGCTCACGCGCTTCACGCGACCGGCGGCCACCTGGTGAAGCAATTCCTCCAGGTGCGTTTGAGTGCATCCACTCGGCAGTGGGAGATTCTTGTCGGGTGGGTCGGCCTGGACCCTGGCGAGGCGTCCTGGAAACCAGCTCAAGTTATTTTTGAAGATGTTCCGGCTCTACTCGAGCGCTTTGCTGTTCATCATCCTGATCAGTCCGACATTCAAGAGATGTGGAAATCTCTTTCAGCCCGGACGACAGCGTCGAGGTCGACTCGTGCGGGACGGAAGTGATCTGCCTGCCAGCAGACAGCCAGCAGGAGCAAGGTAAGTGCTGCCGTGGCAGATGGCGCATGCGCCAGGAGAGTTAGGAGCGGTAGAGGTAAGGACACGCAAGGCCGGTACGGTACACCCACGGCCCAAGGCCGCTGGACTCTCAAATATATGTCAGTTTGGATGTTACTACAGATTTCGCTCTCCATTCCGGTACCGGGTGCAACTCTAGGTCCACCATATGGTTATAATGTATTGGAAGTTT
>KV737573.1:7506-41619 GCA_000500225.2 Phytophthora pinifolia | reverse complement strand
ACGTCAAAACGAGGCATTCTGCTGCGTTCTATAAATTGTTTGGATAGGCGTCAAAACGTGTGTTCACGAAAGGGTTAAAGGGGTACAACCACGACTGACCTGTTTCTCTCTTTGTTCTTCCGCTCTTGTCTGGCCTGATTCCTTTTTCTTGCCCTTGTTATTCTTCTGTGGTGATGTGATTTGCTACAAACAAGACCAACCCAGCAGTTGGACTCCAACAGGGGAATCGATTATGCGACAAGCAGGAGCTGGCTCCAACGGCCCGTCTCGTCCTGGGTTCCACGAAATATTGGATTCCAGGATCGGGAGGTTAGGGATCCCGAAGGGCAAGGGTTTGGGGTCTGGAGATCCGGCGCCGGATCCGAGGTCCGAAGATCCTGTACCGGATTCGGGTAGGGATCCGAGGATCTACCGGATCCGAGATCTGAAGATCCTGTACCGGATCCGGGTAGGGAGCCGAGGATCCGCTGGATCCGAGATCCGAAGATCCTGTACTGGATTCGGGTAGGGATCCGAGATCTGAAAATCCTGTACCGGATCCGGGTAGGCTGCTATCCTCCTGCCACTGGCTCTTCGGCTCGTATGCGCAATCCAAGATTCTTGACACCCGGATCTTCAGTTCGGGGATCCGGCGGATCCTCGGATCTACCCGGATCCGGGACAGGAATTGGGTGGTCCGGAGTAGCCGGAGCCTAACATAAATCAGAAACGAATTTGCACCAGAAGACTCACTTGGTTATGGTATAGGGGGTTTATTTGGCCTCATACATAGATCAAGTGAACTTTGCGATCTTCCCGCACACGTGGCAGCCCCCTGTATAGCTTGGCCAGGCTGCGCGACCCCTTCGGTCTCTCAACCCCCTCAAGATCCCGCTATTGGAAGCGGCAAGCAACGGAAAGAAGCTGGGACAGCCCCAAGGCAACCCCAAGGAACGAACACCTTCGGATCACGCACTTCTGCTTCGGATCCAACAGGCCTGCTCAAGTAGCTCAAGGCCGAACCGACATCGGATCCCGTGCGCAGGAATACCCGCGTGGATCGACACCCTCTCAAGTCCCCACAAGGACGTCCTACACTCACCAGTGCTTATCTCGTGTCAACGACAGAGCTGTACCAGCCCGCCGACGGGTACACAAGGTGAACCACTCAGCAACTACACGGCCGTCGGCGTACCCCTCCGTTAGTTGTCTGGGCGCAGTGTGTGTGAGTCAGGATCCAAGAAAATCTGCGGATCTGCTCCACCACACTTTCCTTATCTTGCGTGCCTTGAGCACACCCTTGTTCACCCCTCCCGGCCGCAGCACGCCTCATACGGCGCCGCCGGCCACAGGAGTCCATGCCATCCGTCCTGGGTCTTCGTGATCCAGATCGGGAATGAGCGCCGAAGTGCCACGGCCTCACCCACCGTATGGTCAAACGCGGGCCACGGCCGAACCTCGTCAGGTCCGCTGCCCCCTTTGTCATTACTCGTCCCACAAGTAGTCGGTACTTCAAACAGCTGGTCGCCGGCACCGTCCTGATGGGGACGGTCCAGAACGGCGAACGCCAGTTCCACTCGGGACACCTGGAATTTCCCATTCAAGGCTCGCCAACGCACCTACTGGGTCGAGTATTTGCGTGAGCAGCTACGGGCTCACAAGTGGAAACAAGTTTGCACTCACAGCGCCAGACAGGATCAAGGTGTCCGAATGGGTCAGTAAGGCATGGGAAGAGCTGTCCAGTACGACTATCGCTAGTGGCTACAAAAAGGTGTTCAGTCATCGGCTGGACGACGCAGATATTACAGCAGTAAATCTGATTGAAATCCTTTCGCGCCATCGTGCCATTGACGCAGAGGTTAATTCGGATGACGACATAGAGGTGAACGAGATGGACGATGAATAGACATTATATTTTATATTTTACTGGGATAGCCTGAAAGGCTGGGACAGCCCAAATCGGATTAATTCGTTGCGGTAACTGAAGCCGGTAACTGAAGCCGATGTTTGATTACCGGTATTCTGTGGTATCACCATTGTGTGTTGCCCGACGTTGAAGTGCCTCATGTTGTCAATGACCATCAATCACTTGCGTTGGTGCGGTTGCGAGATGTGGTGGTGTGCTAGAGGATGGAGAACCAGCGTGAGCGGCCAGAAGCGTGTACGTGGTAAATCCCGTGACGTCCAGGAAGCGCTACGGTCTGCTTNCGCTACGGTCTGCTTGCGCTACGGTCTGCTTTGGCACGGCGTGGAGCGACAAGACCCACCGAATACCGAAGCATACGAGCGCATAGTGCTGCAGGTCGGTGTAGTACGCCAGCGAGGCGCTCACTACCTTTTATCATCTTTTCCAATACAAACCCTTTCGCTACATATACTACTTAACATCAGCTATCCCTTCAAGCCCTAGTTTTATGTACTTGAGCTGTGGCTTTCGGTATTTCGGTATAGGCACCAGCTACCGTAATAGACACCTCGCTATCGAGCACTGGAACTGTGTACAGTACCGGTACCTGGCATGTCTCCAATAAGCGGAGGAAGCCGGTAGCCGCTACCTTTTCGCGGTATAGTGTGCATTCTTGACATCCATCACTTCTACTTTATCTGATTACACAGGCTCATCCAAATATAAAACCATCGACACGCTGATTTCATTCCGCACTAAAACAATACTGACATCTGGTATCAAAGGTTATGTATTTGACATGTTCAACAGGGTATAGTCAGTCCACTTCGCTTTGATTTTCGACCACTGCATCGCACAAAGCGTGAGAACGGCAAGGGGAGAGAAGCAGAGTCCAAGAGACCGTCCGGCTGACTGCTCGCACGCTTCCACGCCGCCCCGAGGCGCCTGCCTTTCTCCGCAGCATCAGCAGCTACAGCTTGGCTCAAGCTCTGCCAAGGCCTCCCGTCTCTCGCGCTTCACTGCTCGAAGTTCCATGGACGAGGACAAGCGCCATTTCCCGCCGTCTTCGCGGTCCAACGCGCTCCACGGCAACATGAACCTGTCGGCGCGCTCTCGACACGCAGGGATGCCCGGCGCGGGCACAGGGAGCCGCTTCCCGGCCGTGGAGCGTTCCCGACAGATGAATCTGAGTCAGGTCTCGAACCTCAGCGCCGTCACCACAGGCTGCGATGAGATGAGCCGCGTATCCCGCTACTCGTCGTCGTCGTCCGCCTCATCCGCCTACTCGGCGGTGGCATCCTCCTACGGCGGGGGAGATCGCTGGGCGCCTCAACACGCCTCCAACTCGTGCAACTTGTGTCGCGAGAAGTTCTCGCTGTTGCGTCGTTCGCACCGCTGCCGACGCTGCGGCTACCTCTTCTGCGCCAAATGCTCCAGATATAAGGCAGCGCTCACGGGCCACACACACAAGTCTCGGCTCTGCGAGACGTGCTTCCCCAAGGTTCTGTCCGGCAGCAAGCCGCCCATGAATGCCTTCGTGCACTCCAAGGCGTGGGTGCCTCGCGGTGTCTTCACGCACATGCTGAGCTACCTGAACCACGTGGACCTGTGTCTGGCGTCCATGGCGTGCCGCTTCTGGTACAAGCGAGCGCTGCTGGACATCACGTGGCGGCCTCTGTACATCAAGGAGTTCGGAGACGACGAGAGCAGCCCGCAGCGGGAGTCGCTTGTGGCCTTCCAGCGCGACGTGCACGGCATCGGCTTTGAAAACTTGTCATGGTATAACAAGTTTGCTATCCGTTGGACGGCGCGCAAAGCTGCAGAGAAGAAGAAGAGCTTTCTGGTCATGTCGAGCCTGTTGGCGTCGTTGAAGCTGAGCAAGTACGCGCCCCTGTTCGAGGCAGAGGAGATCGATATTGAGTCCTTGTGCCTGATGAACGCAGGCCACCTGCGAGACCTTGGGATCCCGTTCGGCCCTCGTATGAAGCTGCTAAACGCTGCAGCGTGTCTGGCCGACTTCAACGAAGACGATGACGACGAGCGACCGTCCATGGAGTCGAAGCCCATTACGCCCGTGGCTCGGTTCAAGCAGAAACGTGCCGAGATGAAGCACTTCCGAGCTGGACTCGTCCGTCGCGTCCAGCAGTCGGCGGTTCGCATTGCCATCTTGACTAACGAAGGAGAGCTCTGCAATGTCGGCTCGGGTATCATCATCCACGAGGACGGGCTCGTCGCCACGGCGCGTCACTGTCTACAGGGCGAGCAGTTCGACTGCATCTATAGCGACGAGTACATGATCCTAGTGGCGCCCACAGAGTCGACGTCGCTGCCGCCGCTGTGGAAATACCATGCGCGTGTCATCCCGGAGTGCTGCAACGAAGAGCTCGACTACGCGTTGCTGCGTCTGGACTGCGAGGTGATCTCGGACCCGCCCAGTGGACTCTACATCGGTGACGTGACGGACCGCATGATCGCGCGCAATTGGACAGTGACGAAGCTCGAAGGCACGTCCCGGGAAACGATTGGAAAACTCCCGGCCGTGCGGATCGGCAACTCAAACAACGTGGAGCCAGGCGACGAAATGTGGATGTTTGGCTACCCTAGCAGTGGCCACAACACCATCACTGTGCACCACGCGATCTGCTCAGGTACCGACTCCCAAGTGTACGAGAGCGAAGAAGTGGACAAGGCGATGCTCCGCACAGCCGCGCAACTCGATAATGGCTTTAGTGGCGGCGCTGCCGTGGACAAGAAGGGACTGCTAGTGGGCCTCATCTCCTTTAGCGTGCTGCGTCAGGACCGCGTGCGTGCCATCAACATGGTCAAAGGCGCTATTGAGTATGCCAAGCGCGAGTATAACTTCTCATGAGGTGCGCGGGCGCAGCGTTGAAGACGTCCACGACGCAGTCGCCTCTCACCCCGGTAGAAATCGGTCAAACGCGATGACTGCCAGCGTCGGAAGCGACGAGCGGAAGGCGTCGAGGGACGTAGCACAGTAATCGCAGAGCTGGTGGTTAGTTTTTTTAATGCGCAACTTGAAGCTGTTTGGAGTGTGGACCACGTCTGTGTTGTGGTCCACATGTTTTCCGCTACACCACTGTCACACCATTTGCCAAATAGTGGTAAAAGCCGTCTCTACGGGAGCGCTGCAGACACGGCCGGAGAGCGACCAGCAAGACAGGGAAGAGCCAGCAGCGATGGAGGAACAGAGCTTGGAGGCGGTGGGCGTGACGCTCTACCCGGCGGACTACGAGGCCGTGGAGATGGTGACGGACCAGGGCAAGGAGATCCCGCAGCAGTAAGTGTCCGGCCCAATTCGCCCCAAATGCTGCCATTTTCTGACAATTGTGGGTGTTTTTGTGTGAATAGGGACTTCACGGAGGCGCAGCTGTTCCTACACTCGATCCAGGAGTTGGAACGAGTCCGTACGGAGAGGAAGAAGAAGAAGCACAAGACGGAGGACAAGGAGGAGGCCGATGCAGTCAAGACCGAGCAGGAAGACGAGTCCATGGAGACCGCCGAGGCGGTGGAGAAGCTGGAGGGGGCGGTGCAAGAGACGGAGGAAGAGGAGGAGGACGTGATCGACCCCAGAATCCACTACCGCCCGATGGTGGCGGAGCTGCAGGCGGCCGTTGCGGAGCTGCACCAGCTCATCAACTCAATTGACCTGATCCGTCGTCGGGACTTCCTGGAGGAAATGCGCTGCATTCGAGAAAACACGGCGCCCAAGAGAGAGGAGCTGGAGCAACTCGTGGAGGCCAAGACGGCTCAGGTGAAGGAGAGCGGCACCATTTTGCTGGACGGCGTCGAGGCGCTGGCAAAGACAGTGGAGAAGGAGAGCATCTTCTTCTCGGGCATTTCGCAGATGATTCGCAAGTGGAAGATCTGTGCGCCGATCCACGGAAACATCCCGAAGCCGTTCCGTGCCGGCGAGCCGCTGGCGGTGGATTGCAGCTACGGCAGCGGTGAGTGCGCTTTTTGCTTGCGTGGATAGTGTTGTGCTTGCCTTTTGGAGCTGACGGGGTGATGCGGTGCTGCAATAGCGGGATCATTCTTTGCACCACAGACCCGATCTATCGCTGATCTCGCGTATGCTGAGGTGTGTCTGCGTATGAATCGAATGGTGCTGATATTCGCTGCTAGCTACTGACATTGCTGCAATGCTATTGGTCGCAGTTGAGCCGCACGGAGAAGGGCCTCGTCCGCGTCAAGACACCGGAAGATTTCCTAGCTCGCACGATCCAGGTGGGTGATGTACCTGCGCCTAATTATCTGGGAATCTCTTTTGACGTTTGTTGAGCCTTGGTGTTGTGTTTAGCTCAAGCTAGAGACAAAGGATACGGGAAAAGAGGGGAACTATACGCTGCCGTCTCCTCCTCTCATTCACATGTGCGTTGGTTCCAGGTACGTGCTCGATAAAGACGCAGCACTAACGTGAGGAATGTTTTACTGTGAAATGCAGGAGTAAGGCAGAAATGGACACGCTCGAAGATACGCCCGAAAACGTCCAAATCCTAGAGGAGCGCAATGTGTCGGTGTTGAAGGCGGTGCAGTTCTCCGTGTTCTGCGAGGAATTATTTTACACGCTGATGAAGGAGGCGCTTCAAAACACATCCAGATGGACAGACACCGCATACAACATCAGCAACTACGTTGTGAAGAAGCACGGCAGGGACGAGAGCTCCGCATCCGACACAAACGTCTCCGTTCTCCAAGTTCTGGATGACGAGATTCAGCTCCGTGTTAACGAACGGTATCACCTGTCCATCAAACTCGTTGACGTCAAGAGTTTGGCGAAGAGCAAGGACGCTGCGACGGAGGAACAGACAGCGGAGGAGGTGTCAGCAGCAGAGGGCCAGGAAGCCGACCCGGTCTCGGACGTTAAGATGGAAGACGACGCTCAAGTGCCTACCAGCAGTCCAGTCAAGCAACGACGTACGGCTTCCATCTCGTACTCGACTCCTGCCGACGGTGACGAAGCTTTCTTGACGCAGACTTGCCGGTATACGTTGTTGCTGCTGCAGCAGGAAATCCGGACGCGTCACGGTCGTAAGGACATTTCGCGTGCCTTGTTGTACACGGGCTCGGACGTCTCGACGACTGCTAGCGGTGGCCTCAACTCCGGTAGTTCAGGTGCAGGCGCCGGTACAGGTGGCGCTGCTGGCATGGGCACTGCCAGCGAGCTGGACAAGCACGACAAGACACCAGGGACCTTGGCGACAGTATTGGCTGTGCTTGCGCACAATCTGCTGAAGAACGAGGTGGCGCGATACTTGGACAAGGTCTCGTCCGTGCTCGCTTTCCAGAAGCTGCAGACTTCAGGGTCGGGCCGCGTGCTGGACGACGGTTTGCTCCAGCCAATCTGCGACTCAGTGCGAGGCGTGTACGTCGGGCCGCGGTGGAAAACGTGCGCGTACGACTCGACCTTGTCGGCCTTCGACTTGAATATCGGCAAGAACTTCTCGACGGAGGTGCTCATCTCTGGCGCGCGGGTCCTGCTTCAGACGGGGATCGCGTCCCAACGCGAGGTATCGGGTGTCGAGGGGCTGCGCGAGTTCGTGGAGACGACCGTGTGCTCTCAAGTGGCGTTGGCGCTGCACCGCGACGCGTTGTCGTACGGACTCAAGCAGAGCGCCATGAACTTGGACCGCACCAGCGTTCGCCTTGTGGTCACGGGCGACTGGGACGGGAGCTGCATCGGTGAAGGCCGCGTTTCCGACTCGCGCGCCGTGAGCTCCATCTTCCTGGAGCCGTACTTCGCTGCGGATGGCAGCTTGGCCATCAATTGTCTGCTGGAGGCCGTCGACGCCAGCAAGCTCGCGCCGTTACAAGCCTCGCTGTGTCGCTCCGCGTCTGGAGAAGTGCACAAG
This sequence comes from Phytophthora pinifolia, assembly GCA_000500225.2. NCBI lineage: Eukaryota > Oomycota > Peronosporomycetes > Peronosporales > Peronosporaceae > Phytophthora > Phytophthora pinifolia. The sequence continues at coordinate 33,864 of KV737573.1, read as the reverse complement.
GTGGAGTGGGAGCGGATACCTGGCGCGAGCGACGCGGGCAAGATGCTGTGGCTCATGCAGAAGACCGGCGTGCTGTCGGACCCGTTCAAAGCGTCCGCCAAAGCTCAGCTACCGAACGGCAACTAAGCCGCAACGTGTTCACAATATGCCTCGAGGAACGGTAGACGATCGACCTGGACTGGCAACTAACGCAATAGCAGCAATTCTTTTGGCTCAGATGTCACTGTCTTCAAGGAACAACACGTCGAGATCTAGCTGCGTGCGGGGCGCGGGGCCGCGTCGGTGCCCGACAGACGCTTGTAGATGTCGTCCAGCTGGTCCGCCACGAGCTCGTAGCCGCCGTTGCCCTGCAGCGCGCGGTGCACCTGCTCGTTGAGACCGCCAGGCGTAGCCGCCTCGTCGGCCATCTCTCCGAATCCCTCGGTGGACTCAGCGCCCGCAGTGGCCAAGGCGTGGAAGAAGGACGCGATGTAGTCGCGCGAAGCCTTGTCGCCTGTCAATAACAAGGGACAACAAGGTCAGCATCTCAGTTTAATGGTCCTCCAGGGGACAGTGAGCCACTTACCGACGCCGTTGTTGACACACCACTGCTGCGTGGTGTCGCACGTGGCGTAGAAGAACGAGATGAGGGCCGTGATGCCCGTGAGCTTGGTGATCTCGGCCTCCTGGGCCACCATGACGGGCGTGCCGATCTGCTCGAACAGTTCACGCGCGAAGGCGTTGTCCGGATACGCCAGGATGGGGCCGGCGCGTTTGGCGGCGGCCGGCAGTGGCACGGAGCGCACGACGCTCTCGCGCGGCAGCTTGAGCAGCTGCAGCAGCTCGTCGTACGGGATGGTGGCCATCATGGACACCACCTTCTTGCCGGCGAACGAGAGCTTGGGCAGCTCCTCACGAGCCACGGTGGGCAGCAGCCCCACAAACACAATGTCGCTCTTGTCCACGATCTCCTGGTTGGACGCACCGATGCTCACGCGGCCAGGGAACTTGGCCACCAGCGCTTCCGCCTTGGCCTTGGTACGCGCCGAAACGATGGCGTGCTTGGGCTGCCAGCCGTTGGCGCTGCAGAAGCCCGAGAACACGGCCGAGCCGATCTTGCCCGTGCCCAGCAGGCCCAGCGTCGTGTCATTAGAGGGAGCCATAAGGATTGGTCACTTGTGGCTTAAAAAATGGCTGGAAGATTGAGGAGTGACGCACAATGGATCATGTGCCAAAATGCTATCGGTTTAGAGAGGGGGAGTTGGGCGTGTTTGCGACATTTGGCATCCTGAGATGGACAATTATTTTAAATGTTTTTGTGTGTATTTCTTGTTGATTTTGTGCATTCTAACTACGGCCTTTGTTCGCTTTACCGCATGTGCGAGTCACTGTCGAGCTGCGCAGGCAACGAGCCGTCGGTGGAGCTGTTCAGGATCTCCAGCACCGTCTCGAAGCTCGGCCGCTGCTCGGGGGAGCTCACCCAGCACAGCGTCATGAGCTTCTTGAAGAGCGGCGGACAGTTCTCTGGAACGGTCGGCCGCAGGTTGTTGTTCAGCACGCCCAGCGCCGCCTGGATCTGCGTCAGCCCCTCGTACGGACACTGCCGCGTGACGGTCTCCCAGATCACGACGCCGTACGAGAAAACGTCCGCCTTCTCCGTGTACTTCTCGGCCGCCAGCACCTCCGGGGCCATCCACTGCGTCGTGCCGCAGTTGCCCGTCATCGTCTGGAAGTGCGCGCGAACACGCGCCAAGCCGAAGTCCGAGATCTTGAGCGCGTACGACGAGTCGATCAGCAAGTTGGGGCTCTTGAGATCGCGATGCAAAATCGGCGGCTGGAACGAGTGCAAGTAGTTCATGCCTAGCGCCGTGTCACGCGCAAAGCTGCAAGAATTCAACACAAAAGCCGCACCGTTAGGAAAATTCCACGCAGTCGAGCGATAGCGCTACTTCACGTACCCATACTGCTTGCCCATGTCAATGACAACATCTTGTCGAAGGACATTCCACAGCGAACCGCGGGGTAAATACTCGATCACGAGGCAGCGCGTAGGCGGCTCCAGACACGCGCCCATGAGTAGGCAAATATTGGGGTGCCTACGGATATCGACCCAGAGCACGCGCGTTAGTTTCAGCCTCGCAAAGCCGCCGAGTAGCGTAGCAGCCAAACCGTACCTTAAAATGCTCATGATCTGCACCTCGGCCTCGAACTCCTCCAGGACGTCAGCCGTCAGATACTGGCACACCAAGATCTTGACGGCCACCGCAGTCCCGCGCCACTTGGCGCGGTGTACTGTGCCGAACGCGCCTTGGCCGATCATCTCCTCAACTTGCAGCTCCTTGAAGTCGACGTGCAAACTGTCGTTTTTGGCCTTCGAGAGCTTGGGCCTTCTCCTCCGCGAGTGGTTCCCCGAAGCGACTGCTGCACCCGCTCCTGCACCTGCGTCTGGAGCAGCTTGCGCTTGCTCTTCACCGTTTCCGACATCCTCTCCTTGTGTCTCCTCCGCTGCATATTCGGCGGTGAACTCGGCGGTGAACTCGGCATCAACCTCGTCAACCAAGGGAGCAGCCGAAGTCTTCACATACATCGGGGAGTGTAGGAAGAGCGGGATGCGCGCCTTTCGTGCTACTTCAAGCTGCATCTGCGCCGGCGGAGCCACGTCGCGCACGAATTGCCGCTCGATGTTCGTCTTCAGCGTCTTTGCATCGGGAGACGCTTCCGCCATGTCCGGCGATTCCAGCAGATCTCCTCCTCGGTATTGGCCTCCAATCCGCAGTGGCTGTTTCCGGCTCGGTTCCGGCGTGGCGGCGATGTCGAGCAAATGGTCCTCTGTGAGGTGGTTCTCTAGGTCGTAAAACCCGTCGCTTTCGGCTTCAAACGACACGCTGTCGAGCGAGTCGTTCGCGGCATCTGCGTGGCGAGGGGGCGGCAGAAAGCCCATTTCCTCGTCGTAGTCGTCGAACGTGATGCGGTGTTGATTCCGTCCCGAGTCCTGCGGCTGCCTCTGCTGTCTGAACTGGTCGTAATTCGCTCCTTCGTAGATGGTGGTGGGCAGCTGGTCCATGGCCACGCCTACATCTCCATCTACAGCGGCCACCGCTCCGCTCTTTACCTTATTACTGGGCGGGGCCGTGGACGTGGCTGTAGCACTGTGAGTACGTCTCCTCATGGGCTGTTTCTTGGGTAAATACGTGGCCCCATTAGCCGCCGTAGCGTCCACGCCAGCAGCTACAACGGCCGAGGACGCCACCTGCCGGCCCTGCATGAAGCCTGCGTAGCCGTGATGAGGCTGTGGCTGCTGCTGAGAGTTCCTGGTCACCTGCTGTTTCTGGTTGACCTGCTGCCGCGGCTTCTGTTGGGCCTGCAGCCGTCCAGCGGGGGACGCTGGATGCAGGAAGGGCATCGTGTCGTCTCCGCCGTCCACGGGGCTGCTCTTGTGGTCCGATAGCTCCTCGTCACCCCACGGTTGTTCTCGGATGAACTTGAGGTACATGGCGATGGCCAGCACCAGGAAACACAGCGACCCGGACAGCACGGGGTCCATGCCAAACATGCCGTCTAGAGCCTGAGTCTTTGGCGTTACTTCGCGCAGCCAATCACCCTTCTCGTCCGAATTTAGTGCCGTCGGATGAATGCAGAGTCTGCGTGACTGCGTCCGCCCTGCGATGCTCGCTGTAGCTGTGCCTGTCGTCCGCCGCGCACTGCAGCTACCCTCGTGAAGTGACGCGGCTTCACTGTGGGATGCTTTCTTCCCCCTAAAAAGAGATTGCGATGACTGAAGGATTTCAGCCAATCGCATTTCAAGCAGTAAACATTTCAGCTAATCGTGAGCACCCGAAACTTGGATCAGAGGAGTACCGTGAATTGCTCGGTGTGTTACTTCAGCACGACAAAATGGCTACATGTCCAGCTACAGTCCGTCAGCCTTCGCACCAGGCAGCTCGAGTGACAAGATGTGGTGCAACGCGGCCTCGAACGTCGCGAGGTAGTAGCCCGACTCACTACGACGCTTTTCCGGGTCGCACAGGCGGTTCAGCAGCACTTGAGTGAGGATCGGAGCCTCCAGGTCGCTGTGGACGATCACATAAATAAAAATGGGCAGGAAGTCGTCACCGCTCAGCACGTCCTCGTCCTGCGTCTTGGAGGTGGCCGCGTTGTCTCTGATCTCCTCTCCATTCTTCAGCTCTTGGCCGTCCGCTGTGATCTCAACAGGAGCCTCCGACTCATCCCCGACGGTCATCCCACGCGACGATCGGTTCGAGTTGCTGCTGGGCGTTGGCGACAGCATTCGGTTCATCGCTGGCGAGGGAGACGTCTGCGGTGGACAGAAAACACTGGCCACGGGCGTGGAATTCCGGCGACGATGGTGCGGTGGTTCATTCAGGAAGATGGTCCGTTCAGCCTTGTAAAGCGCGTGGATCTGGTGCGCAGTGGCGACCAGCTTCCGCATTTTATCCAGCGGCAGGAAGGCGCCGTCGATCTCCTTGATGACGTCCACCACGGACCGCCAGCTGCTCAACGAGATCTTGTCCATCGGGATGCCGAAGTAGCTCTGCGGCTTGCCCTTCAACTGGAACACGCGCTGGCGAAACTGGAGCTCTTCGTGGTGGACGTGTCGGCGCAGATACTGCGTCAGGTCGTACATCAATGGCACACAGATACGGTCCTCCAGCTCATGGCGAATTGCGTCCGACAAAAGCTGCTGCAGCTTGTCCTGGTTGCTAGCAGCGTCCGTCGTCATCAGGCTCACAAACGAGCTGTGGCGGCCAAGTGCAGCGGTACTGGCGTTGCCGGATAAAATCTGCTTCATCAAGCGCTGCACAATGAACTCTATCTCCTCGAACCGGTGCTCCAGCATGTACTCCTGTACAGCGTCCAGAATGTCGCCGATCTCATCCAGCACGTTCTTTCCCGAGCTGAAGCCATGCTGCCTCATCTTACAGAGGAACTTGTGGCAAGCTTTTCCCTCGGGAGACGTGAGATCGTTCACAGTGTGGTACACGAAGACGCGGAGCTCGCGTGAGATCAGCTGGGTGCGGTTGCGCTCGAGGATCCCCACGTGCGGAACGTCCAGAAATTGCTGCAACTGCTTGAGAGCTACACCGTGCAGAAACGTGAGCGGTGACGGAGCCACCAGGGCGGCTGTCGTGCGCAAGAAGTTCTCCAGCACAGGCGCACGGTCGTAGGCAAGCTGGTTGGGCGAGTTTCGCCCGTGACCACGACGAGTTGGAAACACACACTCATTCACCTGTCCAGACAAGCGGCTCAACTGCAACACAAGAGCAACAAATGCGTCACTGAGAGAGCCACGAAGACCGACAGCTCGCTAACAAGCACGTACTTTGCGGTGGAGTTTATACAGCTCACGGAAGCGCTTCCGTGTGAACCAGACGACACCACTTTCCACATCTACAACACGCACAAGATACTCCTGAAGGCAAACGAATCCAATCAAGGAATGCTCGCTTAGTTACTCGCCGACAAGAGGGTGGAAAGCAAGGACAGTACGCACCATGTGGCCACTATTCCGAGCAGGCGTACTCTCTTCACGGAAAATACGGATGCACAGCGCATGACGAATTCCTGATGGAAAGACGCATTAGCTGTTGCTGATCCACCTGAGCTTGCCAACGCGTTCGACCCACCTTTGGCCTTCAGAATGAGCAAATGCCACTCGTGATCCGAGATCATGCCGTTCATGTTCATCGTCATATCCATCAACTGTAGATACAAGACACGGCAATAGCAAAGAGTTAGTACACGGCAAGAGGTCAAGCAGAAGTAGCCAAACGCACCATCTTTGTCGGCTGGATGCGAGACAAGATCATGGAGCGCAGGTGGTCGAGTTCCTGGCTTGAAATGACCCCGCTGCGGTAGATTTCGCTCGCCTTCGACAGCAATTCAAACACAAGATGCGGTTCGCGGTGGCGGATGCGCTTCTCCGCTTCCGAGAGATCGAGCTTGCTCTTCTTGATCACATCAATGTGCGCAATGTCAAAAATGCTCGAGCGTTCATTGCGCAGCTCCACGGGCAGAAACTTCTGGTTCATCGAGTCCGCCACGATCTTCTGGTTGGCGCGCATGGCCGCGTCGTCCAGCACGGGGGTGATCACCTCGTCCGTCGACGCGCAGTCGTCGTCAAACTCCTTGCCGTACAGCGTGCCGTCGTCCTCGGTGAGGGCGCTGTTCGACCTGTCGGAGCGAATCTCGATCGCCACATCAGGTACGGCACAAGCCTCGCTCTTCTCCTCGGAGTCCTCCTTCTCACTTTCCTCCTCCTCTTCCTCTGCAAGGCCCTCCTCCGACGGCGGATACTTGACATCTTCACTGCCGTCGTCATCTGGCAACTGCATCCACAGTAACCATCAGTATAACCCTTCAACCACTCAGTTTCAATGCAAAACCCACCCGCAGGAAGTCGTCGGGCAATGGGTTCTTGACCGGCAAGCTATTGCGGTCGATTGCGTCGCCCTGCTTATCTCCGTCTTTGGCCGAGGCGTCCTCTGCCTGCTCCATATTAAGTACGGCCGTGATAGTGTCCTCCATGATGAAGCCATTAGCTTCCAGCACAACCTGCAGCGTCTCTTTCTCCCATTTGGGGAAGATCGAGTGCAGGATCTCCACACCTCGTGCCACAGCCGCTGGGTTGGGCGCAGGAGGCCGTCGGTTGGTCGTGGGCGATCTTGAGGGCGGTGCATTGCTGCCGCTAGCGCTGCTGGGGCTCTTCTTCTTGGAGAAAATGGCCTCCAACAGACTCTTCTTGCCGTCGTCGCTTTTCTTGAGCTTTAGGAGCCCACCGCGGTCGCGCTGCCGTCGGGAAGGAGGCAGTGTGCGGCTGTCTCCGGCGTCCTCGCTGCGCACAGCCATGCCGCGCATGAAGGCGGACGACGGGGGGTGGAACTGGGACATTGACCTTCCTGCGCAGGAATTGACGTTCAGCGATCCTGGGACCGTTGTGTGGACCCCACAAGCCAATATGACCCATTTTTGTTTGCACATGACAAAAATGAGTCATATTTGATCTGTCTCTTCCAGACCGAAGAGCGGGGAGCGCCATGTTCCTGCAGTGGATCTCCAAGTGCGAGCTGGTGCCCGTGTCGGCCGACTCGCACGTGCTCAAAGTACGTTCCTATCCGCCCTCCCTCCCTCTGAAGACCTTTCCCCCTCCTAACTCCATCCATGGCTGTAGAAATTCTCGGAGAAATGCCAGCGCGGCATGTGCTCCATGGTCGTCAACTCCCTCACAGAGGACGGCGTGGACCCGCTCAGCGTTCTACCCAGCGGTCACCACATTCGCTGGTCTATGGAGGTGCTGGGCCACGCGTTCGCGCTGCCCATGGAGGACTCGGACGTGATCAACGGGTCTCTGGACATCTACCGAAAGTGGCTGGGCGTGGACGGAGACGCCAAGGACCAACGCCCCGCCTGCATGCAGAAGGTGGAGCAGACCTTCATCCAGGACATGTTGGGCCAGATGACGCTGCTCTTTGAGGAGCGCTCCACCGACGGCGTCCCCAGTGGGAACGTCAACACCAACACGGCCACGCACGTGTCGCTCTGCACCAAGTAGGGCTGCACTATACAACACCTAGGACTAGCAGGTTGAAACTCATGCTTTACTGGTTTGATTGCAGGGTTTTGGAGACGTTTGACGCGCTGGTGAAGCAACGAGGCGCGTCGCTGTCCAATTCGACGTGGGACCGACTGATCCGCCTCATTCTCGGCGCAGCGGATGGACTACTGCACAATCTACGCAACCAGTTAGGTAACCAGCTATGTGGCCAGCTCGTTCGGCTGCTGTTTGAAGTCTATCTTCGCTCGCTGCCGCAGTGTGGACCGCGCGGAGAGCTCTGGAGTCTGCTGCAGAAGTTCTGCCGACGATGGATCCACCGCGCGCTGGTCATTGAGCAGTGGAACGCAGTCACACTTGGCCTCACACTCAGCCTCATGCGCCAGCTTCACGACCGGAACGCGTCCAAGGAGATCGAGATCATCTGGGCCGACAACCGACAGCCGTCCAAGTTCGAGATGGAGAGTGCGCTGCTGGCCTACGCCTGGTACCGTCTTCTACGCGTGATCGGCCACCCATCGGCCATCTTCGACCCGGACGTGTACCTTGCTGCGGTGAAGGGGGTCAGCCGGCTGGCCGACGAGTTTGCGCGGATTGAAAAGGTGCCGCGAGTTCAATGGGAGCACGTCTTGGGGGCGCTTGGGCAAGCTCCGAACCGCAACGGCGCCATGTTCCAAGGTGTACAGAATGGCGACGCCGATGACCTGTCTGCAGAGACTCCGCCGACGACCATGGAGCAGCCGCGAGCTCCACCTGACGTGAACACCATCCTGCGGCTTCTTGGACCTTGGCTCTTCGATGCCTGCTTGACCCGCAAGCCGCGGTTCGCCGCAGGTCGCAGTGAGGCCCTACGCTGCCTGGGAAAACTGCTGTGCCATTACTCCAGTGGCCGCTCCAAGCGTGTGAACTGGGCCTACAGCGTTCGTAGCCTCATGGCTCTGCAGAACGCCCTGCTGGACGACGACGAGCGGATCGCCGCGTCCGCTGTCTACAACTGGTCTAACGTCTTCAGTTTGTATGGAAACCACACACTTCGCGGCGCGGGCGTTGTTGCAGGACCCTTCCACAAGGCCATCGAGCGTGTCTTCCGAGCAGCAGAACGCAAAGAATCGTCGTCTTCGGCCTCAAAAGCGGACGGCCGCCGTGAAGGCGATTCCTTCTTTGTTCAGGACGATCAGCACATCGGCGGGATCCCGATTGTTCTGCTTCGACGTGCCAGTATCGAGGCCTGCAGTTCCTTACTCACGATTCATGCTCATGTCCCGCGTCCACTGATCAAGGAGGCCGAGAAGGAGATTGTGGTGGCGTCGATGGCTGACATCTCAGGGCTGTACTCGGCGTTACCGAAGTACACGAGCTCGAACGTCGTGGCTCTCCTGATGACAGCTATTAAGACGGAGACCGACCCAACGAACGAGCAGATGATGATGTGGATCATGACGGTGGCCATCCAGCAGGAGGCTGCGTTCTGGACGAATGGATTGGCGTCCAGTCGCAACTCGCAGGTGCCTTTCACGATCTTGCTCATCTGCTCGATCGTCAGCAAGTCGCAGAAGTACAAGCCGCCCGTGTTGTTCACGGCCTTCGAGTGTCTGCGTCACTTGTCGTTGGTGTGTGACGAGGTCTTCTTCCATCACGCGAACTCGGTTGTGCACCTGGTAAACGCATGCTGCGACTTCATCAGCAACAACGCGCCAGTTCTGCGTTCGAGAGCGGCGCCGTTCTACCTTGACAGTCTCATGGCAGCGGCCTATCACTGCATCATTGAGTGGATCGTAGCTGCGCCTCTGTTGTTGACGAAGCAGCAGGTGATCGCTAAGATCATCACGACTATCGTGGACGGAAACGAGCGGTTTCAAACCTTGTCATCGAACACTTCCAGCGTGGCAGTGCGTGAGGCTGCTCAGAAACTGGTGAACATGCTGATGAAGCATCACGTCTCGCACACAAGCAACGCTGGTTCCATCGGGACGCACTCTTCGGGGCTGACTGAAAAGGTGGGCTGTACATGTACATCCAATTTGCCAAGGCTCTTGAGACTTACTAAAACGTTTCTTTGCGTTGTTTTCATAGTCCGTGCTGGCTCAGTTCTGCGAGCTCAGCGACGCCAACGATATCTATCGCCATTGCCGTTTCTTCTCGGTGAACAAGAACGCCATTCTGACTGTGATTGAAAAGCCGGCGAATGCGGCGCAGCCGGGTGAAGCCATTCTGATCATGCGCGACTCGACAGGCCGTTACGTGTGGCGCTCGAAGCCTCGTCACCTTGATGGTCCTCGTCCCAAGAGTCTCGCGGAGTTCGAAGGCTTGTATGAGGATCCAGCTGGACAAGTTCGGAGAGACAGTGACGCTGCTTCCGATGCCAACACCCACGAGGACAGCGACGAAGACGAGGACTACGAGAGCGACGACGAATCAAGCGTTGAAGACCCGCTGCTCGTCGCGATCCGCAGCACTCACGCCAATACTCCAATGACGAGCTGGCGCTCGTCACCTACCAGTGGAGTCGACCCAGACTCGGACCTCACGAAGGTGTTGTCAGGCGAAGGTAACACCGGAATGAGCTCAATCGAACGAAAGGCGCAGGCTGGTCGCGACGAAGCCCGTGGCACCCAGGACGTGGTGTTCATGAGCTTGCTGGCCTCTCAAAGCCAGGAGGATAAGCTTGCGTCGCAGCCGAAGGGGACTTCTCGTGGTACGAAATGCAACAAGCCAGCGCCACCCGAGAAGGATCCGGCGCTTCAGACATGGGAAGTATCTCGGAGAATGATGAGTGAGCTGGGCTTCCTGTCCGTGCGCAACTGGGGGTCGATCTTCGCTATGGACGCAACCGTGGCTACCGACTTCCTGCGTGATCTGGAAACGCTGGATAAACTCCCGGAGCGCGAGACGTTTGATATCTCCGTGGCGTATACTTTTACTGGAACCTCTCGTGGAGGCTACGATCAGATCCACTTGGCCACCTCTGCTGATGTGCGTGCTGGTTATGTGGAGCTCTCGAAGGACTACCAGCTCTTCCTTTCGTCCATCGGCGAGCAAGTCGACGGCCACGACCACACGGGATACTCGGGTTTCGACGTTGATCTCGTGAATGGCCGGATGCTCTACTACTCGCACTACAGTCACGAAGCGTGCATTTACGTGCCTTCGTTAGTGAGGGAAGGAGAGGAAAATAGTGACAGTGAAAGTGATAGCGGGGCCGAAGACACAGAGGGGGCGAACGCGAGGCTGCTCTTCCAGCATGCCAACGTGCTCATCGTTTGGAACGAGTGCCAGCAGACGTACCGCCCGGGCAGCGTGTTGTGGGACACCGCGTACAAGCTCCCGATGCCCACGTCTGGCGTGGTGCTGATCATTGACCCGTTGGGGAACGACCTGTACTGCGTGCACGTAAGCCACGAGTCGTCGCCGCTGTTCAACCAGCGCGATGTGATCGCGAACGAAGAAGACAAGTACGTGGATGAGGCCGACGTGTACACCAGTCGCGTGCTGGGTCCGCTACTGGATGGCATGGTAGTCAATGGCGCTTGGCTCGCTCCATTGGTGCGCCAGACGGCCATCAACGCCGCGATCCTTTCGCGGTCCTTCCATCGGTACCAGCACGAAATTGGCGCGGTTTCGTCCTCACCGGTGGGTGCGGAAGCCAACCGCAGCAAGGTCATCTCGTCGTTTGTGGAGAAGCATATGCGTCCGAAACTTCCGGGCGAATTCTACGGCGACTTGTTTGCAGACCTGACCAGCGACTGACTGCTAACTGCCGCGAACGTGGCGTCAATGTGGTGATAAGTGTCGGCTTTTCTTGTTTCTTTCCTGCTTTTTGGTTGCCCTTTCTCGGTTTCGATGCTGCTGGTTTCGCTGGATGCGTGTCGACATGGCCGATCTCACCCGTTGTTCTTGTCTTGGTTGAAGTGCTATGATTAGGCGAGTGAAGCTGCTGCGTTTGGACGCCCACTTATTTATTTGTGCTGGTGAGCACAGGTGCTTTCCTCCTGCAAGTTCGTTCTCTTCCTGCAAGCGATGAGGGCTGTCGGACGAAGCTCCTTCTCGTTTGGATCGTCCAGGTCTTCGACAAAAAAGCTGGAGAAGGCCGATCAAGAGGCTGGGGACACCGGGCAGGAGGCGAATCGATATGATGGTGCCGTGAAACCCTCGAGTATTGGTTCGGCTGGTGCCAGCGAGGAGGAGTCTGGTGAGCGGAAGATGGAAGGGTTTCTCGTCTTTCGTAAACGTGTGCGTCGCCGACGTTATTGCATTTTGCAAGGTCGGACGATGCTCGTGTTCAAGAACAAGCCGGGCGCTTCTGCGACTGCTGGGCCCCCGAAGAAGCAGATCAACGTGGTTGGAGTCAAGGACGCAATGGAGCTCGAGACGAGCGTTCGTGTTGCGCTTCTTGGTGGTGGCGCCCCTGATAGCTACGACAACGTGTTCGTTGTCAGCTCGCACAAGGCCAAGCTCGTGATTGCCGAAGCTGACACGCACATCGAGAAGGAGCGCTGGCTGCACGCGATGTCCACGATCCACTTGACGTCCGGGGAGAACGAGAAGGCCTTCTTTGAGTCCCTCTTGTCGGCGGAAACGTTCGACGCGCACATGGCTGTGACGTTGCTGCACAAGCACCGCACGAACGCTGTGGCGACGGAGCTGGTCCTGGATCGCTTGGCTTCCTACGCCGAGCAGAACGTCGACGACGTCGAGTTTTACATCCAGCAGATCGTCCACCTGACTGTCAACACGGAGCTGGCTGCGACGGAGAAGCTGGTGCACTTGCTGCTTTCCATCTGCCTGGCCAAAGCGTACGTGGAGCACCTGGGCAACTGCATCCACTTGGCGCTGCAGCTTTTCTGGCTGCTCGAAGCCAAGATCGCCGACAACGACCCCAAGACGTACAACTTGTGTGCCAAGCTGCTCATGTCCATCGAGGCCAAAGTCGTCAACCAACAGTTCGAGCTGCCGAGTTCACAAACCGCAGACGATGTCGCACGCCGCCTCATGGATATTCCTCACATGAAGGAGAAGCTGGAGCAGATGGCTGTCGAGAACCAAGCGGGGACTGCAGGAAAGGAAGAAGTCGCTCGACCAGCAGAGAGTCTTCCACCACGAGAAACAGAGTCAGAGGGACTGCCATCGCCGCTTCAAGCCCCAGCGGAAGGTCGACAGCCTGCGCTGCTCTTGCAGTGGATGGAGAAGGAGCGTCAGAAGCGATACAAGTACTTCCACCAGCAACGAGACTTTGTGAAAACTCTGTCTGAAATCTCGGAGCGGATGCGAGCGATCGACCCACCGCAGGACCGCAAGAAGCGTCTCCCGGCGGAATTGAAGGCCCTCGCCGTGCCGGATATGGCGTATGTGCCTCTGGGCCGCGTATCTGACCCGTTCTGCCGAATCACTCGTGTGCTTACGGAGGAAGGAACCGTTTTCTCCACACACAGCCGCGCTCCGTGTCTGCTGTGCTTTGAGGTGATCGAAGACCAAGTGAACTCTGCTGGGCAACGTCGACTGTCGATAGAACTCAAGGGACCCCTTTCTCTTCGTGGGAACTCGTCCGACGCACTGGCAAGCCAAGAAGCCCAAGTCGCCGGCTTGATCAAGAAGTTTGCCATCAACGGACAGCTCATCTGTGTCGAGAATCCATCAGCTCCTGACGAGGAAGACGACGACGACATTCAACTGGGCAAGGATGACGGAGATGGAGACACACGCAGTGACTCGCCTGCTTTCCCTCTGCAGAGTGCTCTGAGCTCTCCGACCTCAACAGACTCGACGAACTCGTTATCCGAAATGAGCGGGGCAAGCCCACAGAACCTGAGCCTCATCCGTGGCTACTCGAAGACAGCTTACGAAATGGGTCTTGCCAAGCTGCTCAGTGCCACTGAAGTGTTTGGAGAGGGCTGGCAAGCGAAGAAAGAGCGGATCCGTGCGACGTCCCCTCACGGTCACTTGCCTGGCTGGAATGTCATCTCACTGGTACGTCGATCTTCATTCGTGCTCGCCTGCTTGCTCACGCTCACCGCTATTTGTCTGTAGATCTCCAAGAGCAACGACGACATCCGCCAGGAAGTCTTCGCCATGCAGCTCATCACGACGTTCCAAAGCATCTTCCGTGATAGCGGGCTGCCTCTTTGGCTACGGCCGTATCGCATTGTGTCTACGGGACGTACCAGCGGCTTGCTGGAGACCATCACTGACGCGCAGTCGTTGGACGCGCTCAAGAAGACAAGCGGATACGCAGACCTCCGCGCGCACTTCGAGAGCACTTACGGCGCAGGGGAAGCCTTCAAGAAGGCCCAGCGAAACTTTCTGCACAGCCTGGCGGCTTACTCGGTGGTGTGCTACCTGCTGCAGATCAAAGACCGTCACAACGGCAACATTCTTCTCGACTTCGAAGGCCACCTCGTGCACATCGACTTCGGCTTCATGCTGGGCATCGCACCTGGAGGCAACTGGAGCTTTGAGACGGCGCCGTTCAAGCTGACGAAGGAGATGGTGGCGGTGCTCGGTGGCGTGTCGTCCCCGCTCTTTGGCGAGTTCGTGCAGCTGGTGGCGCTGGGTCTGCTCGCCGCACAACGTCAAGCCGAGAAAATCGTGGCTCTTGTCGAGATCATGATGCACAACTCCACCTTCCCGTGTTTCCTGGGCCGCGAGGTGTCACGCGACCTCCAGAAGCTTCGTGGCCGCTTCCTGCTTCACTGCTCCACCGAAAAGACCGGCCAGAATGTCGTCAAGATGATTCGCGCGAGCTACAAGAACAAGTGGACCAAGCGCTACGACCAGTTCCAGAAAATCACGAACGGTATCGTGCCCTAGTCATTCAGCCTCCTCACCAATTAACTCCATGTCTTCTCCCCTTCAGTGGACCTTTGGCGTGGTCCGATTCTCGTGCTGTGACTGCGTTAGGATCGCAGTTTCTTGGCCGGATTGCTGTTCTCCGCGTTGGGATCGTAGTCGAACTGCGAGAGACTCAGGTCTTCCATGTTGAACTGAGCACTCGGCTGCGCTTGGGCCGCTCCAGAATGTTCCGCCTTGACGCTTGCGGGCGGATAGTTCGAGGACATCATGCGCGGCGGCGGCGGGGCGTTCGACGAGACCCAACGCTGCGGCTGGGGCCGGAACGGACTGGTGGAAGACGCGGAGCTTGTCACCGTAGTGTTCATACTGTTGCTTGCTGTGGTTTGCATTGCCCCCATCGTCCGCGAAGCCCCCGCAGAGACACCACAAGAGACCTGCGCAGGCTGGGGGTTCCGCAAGACCTGTGGAGGCTTCCACTGCTGCTGCGCCGCTTGCTGTGGCATCTGCGGACGCTGTTGCTGCATTGGTGGTCGCTGTGGCTGCTGAACATGCTGCTGACGTTGCGGCTGCTGAACCTGTTGCTGCTGAATTGGCTGTTGCGGTCGCTGCTGTGGCTGCTGCACCTGTTGCGGTGCCTGTTGCTGCGGTATTGCTTGTCCATTCTGCACCCCTGGCTGCCTGTTCACCACCGGGGGTCGTTGGGCGCCTGCTCCATCCTGCGCCTGATGAGGTGGCAGCATCACCCCCGGCGCGGATGCGAGTGGCCCCATGGGTTTGTTGGAAATGACGTCCTTGATGTGTTCTTTGTCGTAGCACGAGTTGCCCAGATACTCGCCAAAGAGCCTCAAGGCCCTCTTCCTGGCGTCCGAGATGCTGGCCTTCTTGGCCTGCTCCAGCGCCGCTCCCAGGTCCCTCTGGCCGTCCGACGACCCAAACCCCACGTCCTCATGGCTAGTACCGTCTTTCAGCTGGATGCGCACCAGAGAACTGTACGCGATGCTCCAGCGGTCGCCCTTCTTCTCCTTTAACTCCTCCTTGCACTCCACGATGCGGCACGACCAGCCGTTGAAGCCGAACGCGCGGTTGGCCAGCTCGATGGCCTTGCAGCTCTCGATGTACGTGAGTTTGCGTCCTCCAGGTCCGGGCCTTCGCGCCAAGCTGTCCTTGCCCAGCTTCTGGCGCAGGAAGGCGTCCACGCTCTGCTGCTCGGGACTGGGGAAGGCCACGCGGCCGAAGCGCTTCTCGCTGGAGCCCGAGAGTGGGGCCAGCAACGCCGTCGCCACCTGCTGCGCCACGAGCGTCGCTACTGTCTGCTGCAGGTCGCCGGTGCCCTCTCCTTGCAGCGCCGCTGGCTCAGGCTTGACCTCCATCTCGCTCAGTCTTCGCTTCATCTTGGCTGTTTGAATTTGAATTTTGACTTGAAATGAGAGGCGGCAACTGCAACTGTTAGAGTGATACTACGTAGTATACATTAGATAGTCATAGCCGGGACATACAACGTGGCGTTACTATCCGGACATCACCTTTATCCGGATCGCGTCCCTCATTGGTAGAAATATGCTGCTCGCGATCCGGCGAGCGCCGCGTGGCCGAGCAGGGTAGTCATTCCCCCGCTTCCCGTCTAGGTCCCAGTTCGACGAGTACTCGCCAATTTGCAGACATGTCGGACGTCAACACGCTCGTGTTCCAGCCGCTGAACCAGTTCTTCAAGGACAGCCTTCACCTCCTCAAGAAGTGCAACAAGCCCGACCGGAAAGGTGCGTCTCCAGAGCGCTGCAGCGCCCTCTGTGGGCCGAATACGCCCTTCTAACTAACCTCTTTTCCTGCCTCTTTCCTCACTCCAGAGTTCGCCCGCATTGCCGGCGCCACGTCTGTGGGTTTCCTCATGATGGGCTTCATCGGCTTCTTCGTGAAGCTCGTGCACATCCCCATCAACAACATCCTCGTGGGCGGCAGCGCCTAGAGCTTCGGCTGCTGTCGACGCCATCTCCCCTTCCTCGTCTATGGATTGCCAAAGAGAGAGAACATTATCCCAGGCGTCCACAGAGGAAGCTGACGCGTCGATAACTCAATAGACAGTAGCTTTTTGAATATTGTACATCGGGGTCTATTTACTAGACTGGCCATTGAGCCAAAGCGTCGCGATGGAGCTGCTGGAGGACGCGACGCCTGAACAGGAGGCCAGGGCGGCCAGACTCGAGAGCGTCCGCCTGTGCCACGCGAACGGCAACCCGCTGACTGCACGGGCCTTCGCAGCGGCCCAGAAGCTACGTACGGCAAAGGACGTGGACGTACGTGGCGGCCCTTGGAAGGGAGTTCTACGCTAACGTCTTTGTCTTGTGACTGCAGAGCTTCCTGGGGGCTGGAGACCGCGCGTTCCTGAGTCGCAGCTCCACAGACGACTGTCTGCCTGCTGCGCACACGAGCGGTGGGCTGTTGCCGCTGCAGCGAGCGATCGCGTTGGGAGACGTGCAGTCGCTGGAGCTGGCGCTCTCAACGGGACAGGATGGCAGCACGAGTCGCCCGCTCACAAGAACCTGCAACGCCTTTGGGGAGACACTACTGCATACGGCGGTGCTTCACCGGCAGCTTGGGGCGGTGCAGTTGCTGCTACGCCATGGCGCCTCGCCGCTGACGAAGCTGCCGGACAATGCGAACTTGCCTGAACCCGAGTCGACACTGGAGAGCACGGCGCCACGCACCGTCCACTTCCGCTACAGCCGCATGCTGGACGCCGCAGAGGCGACACCGCTGCATTACGCCTGTGCCGCTGGCCACTTGGACGTCCTCAAGCTGCTGCTAGCGGTCTCGCTACCGTTAAACGACGCTCCCAAGCGCTGGCGACCGGGCAGCTTGCTACTCTGGGCCATCACTAGCGCCCAGCCAAGCGTAGTGGAGTTCCTGGTGCTCCAGAGCCGTCTGGAAGCCGACTGCTTCGACGAAGACGGGAACAACTCGGTGGCGATTGCAGCGCTGGTACTGGCCACGCCAGAGACGCCCGAGCGGCTCGCGACTCTCAAGACCATGTTACAGCTGCTGCTACGACGCGATCCTGAAGACGGCGGCGCAGACGTCAACCACAAGAACATGTACGGCCTCACGGCTCTCGACGTGGCCGAGACGCCCGCTTCCAAGCACGTTCTTGCTCAGCTGGGCGCTAGGACGGCCCGTATCGTTCCGGTTGAGAAGGTGCTGCGCTGGGATCGGGATCGATTCCGTGACGAGATCGAGTACCTGCCTCCTCCAGGACGTCGCCGTGTTGTTCTTCGAGCAACCACGACGAGTAGCAGCTCAGTTCTCGGTCGCTACGAACAACCGCTTGGGTGACGCGAGTCTCTTCTTCTTCGTCTTGATCTTCTTGTGCGTCTTGCTAGCCGTCAGCTTTCTCAACTTCTTGGCTTCTTGCTGAGCTCCAAAGTCGTCCAGACGCTTGACGACGTCCATGTGCTCTGCAATGCGAGCGAACATCATCGCGGTGAAGCCGTAGCAGTCTTGTACATCCGTTCGAGCGTGGCGTTCGACCAGCAGATACTCGACGAGATCGGGGTATCCTTTGAAGCAGGCGAGGTGGAGTGGCGTCCAGCCCATAGCATCTTGTCGATCCACGTCCGCGCCCGAGATCTCAACAAGCTGCGCCACGATCTCGAGATATCCACGTACCGAAGCCCAGTGCAGAGGGGTAAAGCCTTCTCGATCGGCCAGCTCGACATCCGCTCCAGCCTTGAGCAGACGTCGGAACAAGGCTTTGTTGCCCATGATAATGGCGTTGTGGACTGGAGCGAGGAGGGACACGTCGTCCTGCTGGTTCACATCCGCTCCACGGTCAATCAAGAGGCGAGCAATGGGCTCGTGCTGCTGCTGGATGGCGATGTTGAGAGCTAATTGACCCGTCACGAGGTCGCGCATGTTGACGTCTGCCCGTTGCAGTAAGTGCATGTGAACCTGAAGGATATCGCCGTCCCAGACAGCTTCGGGCAGGGAGCTGACGACGCAGGGAAGCCACAACAAGTGTCTTCGCAGGATCATTCTAGACAGGGACTGGCAGTCCCATCGCGCGCGGACACGGAGCTGGTGGCCAGGCCGCGACTTCCACGCTATGCGCTCTCGGATCGTCGCCACCGCTTCTTGTCGCCGCTCGAAATCGTCCTGAACGTAGCCCAAGTGCACGAGATCAATACGCGGACCGTCGGCCCAAGCGCGTCCAAGCTGCTTCTGCTGCGTTATCCGAACGCCGTCGTCACTATCTGCTGGGCGCTGAGGCTTCGGACGAACGACTGGAATCACGAACGACGCAGCTCCACCGGCCAGAACTTTGATCGAATTGGTTGGAGCCCTAGACGCCTTCTTCATCCTACTGGTGCCTTCATCGTGTTCATCTTCGCCTTCTTTATCAGCTCCTCCTTCCTCCTCTTCTTCATCTTGGTCAATATCTTCAAGAGCTTCCTCCTCTTCTTCATCGCTTGGTTCATCCAGGCCTTCCGGACTGTCCATTGCTACTTGTCTCGACGCCTGGAAGAGCTCAGTTTGCGATCGTTCTCCTCGTTGAAGGCAAGAAAAAAATAGGTGCAAGGGTGCGTTTCAAGTCCAAGCTCCTCGAAAACGGCGCTTCCTGTCTTGATCAACGCAGCGGCGATTGATTCGTCTACCCATGCCAGGGCCTTAGAAGACAAGGAACGCCACGGGTCATGCAGTTCCGCGAGTTAGCGCATGATCAAGGTGCTCCATTCCAGGATGACAGCACTGACGAATGGACCGACAACAACGACGGCGAGCGGTCGATTGCAGCCGATGGTGCGTGGCACATTCGTCCAGGAGAAGTGCACTCCATCCGCCAACTGCAGCAACTCAAGGCTCACCAGACGATAGACAAACAACGCGAGGTGAACCAAAGTCAGGTCCAGGTGAAGAGAGTGAAAGCCGCGCTGGATCTGGCCCCAGAGCCTATCAACTACATCAAGTTACGTCGGACAGCGCAGAGTATGCGTGCTTCAGTTAGAAATCGAGGGGCGATCGCCAGCGTCATCGCCCAAGAGATCATCGCTCCGGTCGCAGCTCCACCTCCTCGAGTTCCTTCGTCCTCCCTGCCTCGTCAAGAGTTCCGAATGCCATTTCCGAGCCCTCCGAACGTTGTTTCGAAGCTCGAAGAGCAGTCCAAGGGCCGACTTGACGCTGCACACCTCGATACAACGCTTCAATCTCTCGCTCGAGAGCAGCATCGCAGACGTCTCGAAGCTTACCAAGAAGACACGAAAGTCCACACTCTCCTCGCTGAAATTCGAGCCTCCAGCTTGGCCAGTTTGTACAAGTTCACGCCGCTATTCAGGCTGTACGCACGCAGAAGAATGCGAGCGCGATGGCACGTCTGGCGTGAGTACGTGGCTTGGCACGCTGAAGAGCAGCGACGACTTTCAACGCTCGCTCCATTCGCCATCCACATCCAGCGCGCGTTTCGACTTCGTAGTCAACGATGGGCTCGACGTCGCCAGAACCTAGACGCCTTGTACGCGCAATGGGAAGCTGCTCGAACGGTCCAACACTGTGTACGCCGGTGGTTAAGACGACGAGAACATGCGCTGCAGCTGACGGTCCTGCACGCCGTCAGACTCCAAGCGGCTTGGCGAGGTCGAGCAACGCGGAAACGGGTCAAGCGAGACCTTCAAACGCAGCTGAGGCTGCTTCTAGCCTCCATTTCTCCTACGGGGAACCTCCACCGCCTGCATGAAATCGCGCGTGGAGATCGCTCTCTTGCTGCAAAGCTCAACTCCATGTTGGTTCTCGTCACGGAGACCCACGTAGCACTTGAGGTTTCTCGGGGCCAGCAGCGAGCGCCAAAGTACGCCGCCATCGCCGCGAAAAACGCTGCGCGTCCGGTTGAAGCTACGCGTCGGCAGCTCTTCCATGCTGTTCACGAACTGCGTCACCTAGTGGCAACGCGCGAGCGACAACTGCAGGCAGCGAAAGAGCGGTTCTTGGAGGCGAAACGAGCCCGGAGAGAACTGAAGCGCGAGGCTCGCGACGAGACCTTGAAAAGGGAACTAGCGCGGACTACCGAGCGGCTTGCAGAAGCTCGAGAACGTGGGCAAATGCATCGTGTAGAACTGGAGGCCCGGGAGTTTGGGCGTGCGTTGCGGACGCTTGAGGAAGATCTGCGCATCCGTCAAAGACTCAAGCGAGAACGGCGAGAACGGGAAGAGAGGGCGCTCATGCTGGTAGAGGAGTATCAAGTGCGCTACGTGGTAGCTGAGACTCGGCGTCGAGAAGTGGAGGCTCGTGACCGGTTGAAGGAGGTGTCGCAACGTGAGGCATTTCTACAAGAACGTGCACGGCAAGAGCTACGCGAGACGGCAGCGATCAGGCGTGCGGATGTGGACAAGAAGAGCGAGATGGAGAGGCAGAAGCTGCTAGCGTCCCAAGACGAAAAGGCTCGATGGGCTGGGTTGTCAAAGGCAGCGAAAGCCGAGGCTCAAGAGCGTTTGAATCGACGAGAACGAGAGGAAGAGGAGAGACGGTGGCACGTGGAAGCTGAAGAACACGCGGAGCGAGCGAAGCTGAGCGAGATTGAGCGACAGAAGGAAGCGCAGCGTCGACAAAAGTACGAGGAAGTGACGCGCGAGCAGCAGGAGCGGACGATGATGGGAGACGCTGATAAAAGCAGTCGACGGTGGCATTTCGATCGACGAAGGAGTGCTGCTGCAGAGCAATGGGCGGCCAAACGCGAGACGGACAAGATGAAATACTCGCTCGATCCGATGGAATTCGCCAAGCTGGAAGCGCACAAGGCCTTGCAGGAGCGCCAACGTCGAGAAAACAACTTGATGCGAGCTGAAGACGCTCGGAGTCGAGCAGTAGAAGAGAAACGGCGCAAGGAAGCGTATTTCCAACTCTGTCGAGAGAAGAAGCGGCTTCGAGACGTCGAGCGGCGACGAGAGAGCCACGAAACTTCGCTCATGCGCGTTGAAGACGAGCGTGAACACGAGAACAGAAGGGTGCGACGTCAGGCTGAAGAGTATAAACGAACGCTCCAGCAGATGCAGCTCATGGCCGAGCAAGTCGCGAGCAAGCAGACAGATCGACTGCAAGAAGCCAGGAATCGCAAGCTCATGTACGGCGAGGAGAAGGCCCAGCGACGTCTGCAACAAGCTCAGCTACAGCTGGCTCGTATCCTCGAAAAGCGCGAACGTGAAGCCATGGAGGATGAAGACCGGAGAGCGCAAAGGCTTGGAGCAATGGCGACTCGCTTGATGGAGAAACGAGCTCGGGATAAGCGCAACTTCCGCATGATGCGAGAAGATGTCGGGACGAGGGAGCGCCAGGACTGGGAGGACGAAGGTACGCGCCTTGAGAAGCTGTTGTGGTCTGCTCCAGAGATCGCAGCGCTTCGTCACATGGTGATCGACTACCCGTCCTTCTTGAGGATAAACGTCCAAGTTCTCCTGGATCTCGTGGGAAGCTTAAAAGCTCCACCACTTCTGGAGCTCGACTACGAAGCTGTGGAGACTCATTTATCCACCGAACACACGCTCACGCTGGATAAAATCCCACCGAAGAAAAGAAAACCCCGAAAGTTTTTCTATCACGAGTTTTTCGAGGAAGATCCCATCATGGAGCGGATCTACCGACGCAGAAATCCAACGCCGGAGCCGCCAAGGCACGGACCTGGTAGTACCAACGACTGGACTCGGGATCGCTGGAAGCGCGTAGCTGCCCATTTCTTAGGCCGTTCATGGGGGTCCCAAGCGTCTCGAAAGGGAGTCGCACTCATGCACAATGGCCAATACGAAGCTGCATGCGCTTGTCTGCTAGCGGCCGTCCACGGGATGCAGTACACTCGATTTGAGAGCACTTCGGCTTCTTCCACGTACCAGGATGTTCCTCCCGCCCTGCTACGACAGCTTGGTCGATGCTTTCTAAAGCAATTTCAAGTCTGTGCCCAGAGGGAAAGTCTGAGCAAGTCGCTGTTCTTCTTCCAGCAGGCCAGTACACACCTTGTCTTCCTCAGCAACCCGGCGTTCCTGCAAGAAATCGCCTTTGCGCTTGAACTGAACGGGGACTACCGTCATGCCGCGGAGATCCTGGGTGGCGTTATTTCCTGCTTCCCTCGGTACACTCGACTGACGGAGGTGATCTTCCGCGCTGGGATTGTCATGTTTTCCCTGAAAATGTTCCGTCAAAGTCGCGAGTACGTCCTGCACACGATGGATTCGGCGCCTTTTGGGTGGGAACCCGTCGAGATCGTCTTCCTTGCCGCTCGAATCATGGAGCTTGAGGGTAAACCCAGTCGAAGTCTGTGTGCTGTAGCGTACGACGACGCGTACCGCAAGAGCCAGAGAGGAACGCAGCATCACGTCTACAACTCGTGGCAGGAATGGATCAAAGCTCCCAAGACATGGCGTGAAGTTGGGGATCGGTACCTTGTACGGCACGAGTATGTGCTGGCGAAAGACGCCTTCTTGATGATGAGAAAGCGGCAAACCTACAAACCTTCCGAGTTAGCAACCAAGCGCAAAATAGTCATGGCTGCTCTGCGTCGACAACAGAGCGAGCAGGAAATACGTACCTCCATGTCTGATGACGCTGACTGGATGCGTCTGAGCTGCGCGTTCGCTATGCTGAATGATCGATCGACGACCGTCACTGCACTCAGCAATTGGCTTAAGACGGGAGGTGGGTACCGCGCACGGGTAACAGAGCGTTTTCATCAATGGCCGCTTGTACGTTGGAAGCTCTTGACAGGCTTGCAAGTACCTACAAAAGTAACGCAATGGCTAGAAGACCAGCGCAGAGATAAAGCCGAGGCAGAAGCTCGGAGACGGAGAGAACGGGAAGCGAAGCGCCAACAAGTGATGCGAGAGCGCAGAGAGCGCTCGCAGCTTGGCATACCGGCCTGGGAACAGCAAGATGAAAACACACCACAAGTTGACGAGCCAGCCGGTTTCTCAACTTGTTCTCCTGAGAATGCTCCAACCGAAGGAGACGACGAGGTCCTAGTGACGGGGATTTCCACAGATGACGCTCAAGAACTCACTTGAAAACTTCCGTGCTTTTCCCGATCACCGAGTTACGAACTGCAATCGTGAGTTGGTCCAGAATCGGGTGCGACTTGAAGGTTTTAGTCGTCGCTTTCTTGGTGTCAGGGTGCTCGTATTCCAGCGATTTCGCGCCCAGTACCAGCCTTGACGTGCTGGAAATGAAGCAGCCTTGCCACTTCTCCACATCATCCAACTTTGGGGGAGTGAGCTTCACAGGGATGCCATTTTGCTCACAAACCTCGAGCACCAGGGACCTCACCGTGCCCTTCAAGATACCCTCTTCTGCCGTGTACACCGTGCCGTCCTGGATCGCGTAGAAATTCGTCTGCGAACCTTCTAGCAGGTGCCGCGTCGCCGGGTCCATGAGGATCACCTCCTCCATGTCTGGCGCCATCCTGTCGTAGATGGCCTTCCGCTCCCTCACCCAGGCCGAGTCCTTGGCCGCAGCGTTATGGCGCGGCAGACCGGCCACCTCCAGCTTGACCATCTCGGAGCGCAGCGGCGGCAGCAAACCGACATGGCAGAACACGTCCGTGTCCGCCAAAAGCTGGTCCTCTGCTGCGTCGGCACCGTCTCCCTCAGAAGGACACACCAGCACATTGATCTTGTACTCCTGGTCCTTCTGCACCTCGAACAGCTGCTTGAACGCCTTCATGGCGGCCAGCATCGTCGCCTCGGTGCGAGGTCTCAGCTCGCGCTCCACGGCGCTGGCGACTAGCTGCTTCTCCGTCTGCATGGCCACAGTCGACTCAACTGTAGTCAATTATTATAATAAATAGTGTTAGAAGTAACATAAGGAATACTATAGGAGGGATATTATCTATTGACACACCGAGACGACGGATGTGCGCCTCGTAGTCGAAGATCTTGGTTTGCTGCACGGTGCGCGCGGCCGTGTAGGCGCCGCGAGAGTGAGCCAGCAGGAAGGCGGTGGCGTCCGAGTCACACGGGATGGCCAAGCCGTTCTTGGCTGCTGCCACGAGCAGCTTCTTCTCAGCTTGACGCGCTGCCATGATTGAAGCGGATACGATTCTTGGGAAGATCGAGGTACTATCATACAGAATATAGAACCTACTACCTACTATACTTCGAAGTACACTTTTAAGTGTACTTCGGTTAAAACCAGCAGCTATTATAACGGATAACGCCAAATAGTGCATCTGTGCCAATTAAAGTACCCCCTGTCATATCGAATCGATCTGCTGACTATACAATATCTACAATTCCCACTCACAATTGAATACCCTGGATTTTGGGGCGCTTGCAAGGACTGCAGTCACCCGCATTGAAGCAAAGCCAGTGGACTTCAGCACCACATGACGGGCTCCTGTGGCGTCGATGGTCTGGCGACGCGGATCTTCAAAATACACCGCAGTTTCGTCCATCAGGACAGTGTGGGCTAGACTTAACGCATCAACTCGTGGCGACAGATATTCCATGATGCGCACGGCCCGGTCGGTTAGCACATCGTCCATGAGCGTCGTGAGGCTGGTCGTCCGACGTAGGGATAGATTGTAGCGCTGCATAAAGCCGTCAACCCACTTGTTCGAGCCGACAAAGGAGTCGTCGTGCAGTTCCGAGCGAGCGAGCTGCTTGCCCATTTCGGCGACGAAGGATCGCGAGACCTTTTTCTTTTCCGATCTGAGAAAGAGGACTTGATCGAAGATCATGTCCTCTATCTCGGCTAAGTGCGGCTTTGCCCCGGCAAGAGCTGCCACGTTCTTTCAGAACGAACGCGGGTGGAAAATCTCGGCTGCACAAGTCCGCTATTGGTGGAAGCAGAGGGATGCCATTAAAAAGGCCCCGGTCTCCAACCTCCGTCTCAAGGGCGCTGGGGCTTCGCCGTGCTGCTCGATCCAGGTAATGACTTCTTTCTTCTCGGACATGGTCTTGGCGAGACGAGACGCTGGCATGGTGATGCTTGGCGAGGATGTGAGTGCGGAGAGGACAGCAAATGCGTAATGGTAATGGTTGTGCAGCTCACAAATCAAAACGACGTTGTGCTGCTTCGAATAAGTGCAGTGTCTCGTGAATGGACCGTCCTGTGACGAAGCCATTTTGGTTAGGATGGATTCGCTGCGCTAGAGTCGGACTCAATCTTGTTGCCAAGATCCGCGTAGAGCACATGTACTCGGTATTTAAGCGCGCGAGCGGCCGGAATTTGAGGGCGTTATGAGGGTCACCACTCTTGAAATGTTTTGTATCAAGGAAAGAGCTGAAAAAAAAACCTCCTCATCCAACAATAGCGTTAAAACCGGCGTGATCTCGGCAGCGTCGGCTGGGTACCAGTCGACCAGAGCCATTCGCCTTGCCCGCCTTACAAGCTTGAATGACAGCTTGGACCTCGAGTTCCGTGATCGTGCCTGCTACCGCTCGCTGGTCCGACGTGGCCGTTGACGGGAAGTCCATCCACTCGGTCACCTCCTTGACCGCATCGCATGGTGTGGCTGGCTGCTGCAGTATTGGCGTCCACGCGTCGCCAAACCTGTTGTGTCCGCCCTGAATACTGTTCTTTGTCCGGGCGGACAGCGAGCTCTTGTATCAGCTCGCGTGTGCGCGCGTCCTCGGCGTATTTTGGATCGGGGAAGACCCGGGCGGATTGCCTAATTCCGATCGGATCGGTTTGGGAATGCCAAATGGAATTTGACGCCCTTGTGGCCAGAGCGGGAACCTGCGTCAAAAGTTTCGCTGTGTGTCACCCAGCCTAGCGCCGCCGGGGTCACATACCAACGATCCAATCTGGAAGAAGCTGGGCCCGTGCCAGATATCGTGTAGAAGTAAGTATGCGTAATCTGCCTGTGGCGCGTCCGCGTCTCATCACTCCAACAATCCGGTCTTCGTAAGGCCACCGGGTCGATCAAACCCCACGTGGGCCACAGATGGCTAGGTCGATGGACCGGGCTTCCAGCCGAGCTCAAGAAGCGCAGGACCCGAGGGTCGAGACTCAAGATGAGTCTGAAGTGGAGGCTGCCATGACGGCAGGCCTCTGCACGC
>KV737567.1:7930-46028 GCA_000500225.2 Phytophthora pinifolia | reverse complement strand
CCCTCGGCTCTTCGTGCAGCTTCCCCGCCGCACTCCACTCGCCGTCCTTCTCTCCTTCTACACCCGCCCTGGCTGTCGGTCTCGCTCTGCTTCCCCGCAGCGCTTGACTCTCTGCCCTGCTGTTAGCGCCGCCCTGCTCCTCCGCAGCGCTCGACCCCTGCTGCTTCTTCTGCGCGCTTCCGACTCGGCGAGCTTTCCCGCTTGCTCTTGACTCGGCGAACTCGCAACTGACTAACTGGCCCGCTCTCGGCCGCCCTGTCACGCCGCACGTCCGAATTTCCCTTTCCCGAACATACACCGCCTTCTAGCACGATCTTTCCATGCCCGACGGTCGCCGGCACGCCAGCTGCGCGTAGATCAGTTGCGCACCCGCCGACAACTGTCTGTACTTCGTCGGCGACTGTCTGGGTTCGTGGTGTTGCCGTCTGCAGTACGCTCCACCTGTTACAATGGTAATGAAGTTCTGCGTTAGCACGTTCAAAGGAAGCTGCCTTCAAGGCCTCGCGCTGGTTTTCTCTGGACCTTGATCCACTTGGAAAGATTCCAGGCTCCCGTTTCTGCTGACCGGAGTACCCTCGCGGCTCCTTGAGGCTGTTGGCTTGTTGCTGCTTCGGCCGCTCAGTAATGCCGTGCCGCTGCTGCCGCGGTGTTGCTGCTGTTGGGCTTCGCGAGTGCGGGCTTCGTCGAGCGAGGGCTTCGTCAAGTGCGGGCTTCGACGAGTGCGGGCTTCGTCGAGTGCGGGCTTCAATTTTGTTTTGACCAATCACATCAATTGGTGCGGTTTGTCTGTTGCGCTCACAGAACAATGGAATCGTGTGAACTGCATTTCCAATGACGGTTCTGATTGGATGGTTTGGTTGAAGTTGGAAATTGCGGCATTCACCATTGCGATCAATTCGCACCGGTCAAAAGCACAATAGCTTCTACTGCAGCATTATTTTGTATCTGCCTTGCCTGCATAGCGCCGCGGCGCTTGTCTCTGGGCCTCCACGCGATCGACGATGGGGCGGACCGGATGGTAAGCGCATCGCCGGGCGGGCAAGTCGGGCTCGATCGTGTGGCCAGGTCTCCGCTGTTGGCCGCGGCGCTGAGGACTTTGACAGCCAGCCGTCCGCACCAGGGAAGCGTAATGCTGTAGCTGGACGAATTTCGTTTGGGGCTGAGCCGCATGCAATCTGATATAACGAAGCCATCGCGACGCTGAGCAATCGGATCGTGCAGACACAACGGAGACCGCTCTCGTCTGCGACCAAAGCGAAGCACTGGATCCAACCCCGGCCGTCGTGCGAGTGTAGTACTCAATTCCTTCAACAAGTTTAGCAGCAAAAGTAGCAAAAACAACAGCAGTAGCCGCTATTCAATACTAGTAGAAGTATACATGCGGAGTGAGATGCCAGTCACGACTTACAGTTACTTCACTCAACGCCCGCCACCTGTTTGTCGTCTCTTTGTCACGTCTCTCCTCGTGGTCCTAGTGCTCCTTATTCCTCACTGTCCGCCCACCCGCGCAGTCGCTTTCGTATGGCGCTGCCCGCGCCCTCGGACGCCTCGGATATGCAGGACTACCTCATCAACTGGAACGCGGGGCCGCTGGGCGTGGTGCTGCGGCCCGACCTGGGCGCCGACATGCCGCCTGTCGTGGCGCAGCTTCTACCGCAGCCTTCGGTGCTCAAGCTCGCAGGCGTCAAGGAAGGCGATCTGCTCATCAGCGTCAACGGCAAGAAGACGACGCGCCTGGGCTACGAGAAGGTAGTTCGTTTGCTCTTCAAGGAGCGCCTCCCCATGGTGCTGCACTTCCGTTCGCCGTTGCAGGAGCTCGCACGCGGCGTCAACGCCGCCATCGCTGAGGAGCCAGCGCCGCGAGCTCACAGCTCATCCCGTGCACGCGCGGGCTCCGCGCAGCCGCGCCCGAGTCGCGCGCGTGAACGCTCCGACGTGGACGCTAGTATTAAGCAGCGGCGCAACCCGAGCGCGCAGAACTTGAGCGTGCAGAGCGACAAGTCCGACAGGACGAGCAAGAGGAAGCACAAAAGCAAGCACAAAAGCAAAGATGTCGACGCCCAGGAGCGTCGGCTGCGCAAGCAGTTCAGTGTGGTGTGGGAGCGCGGCTCGCTTGGCATCTCGTTCCGCGCCTACAACTCCAAGGTGAACGTGCCGTGCGTGGACTTCATCAGTGCTGGGAGGGGCCAGGGCCGCGGCATGGACCGCATCTGCGTCAATGACGTGTTGATCGCGATCAACGGAGAGAAGACCAAGGCGCTTGGCGTCGAGAAGGTGCTCAGGTGGCTGCACGTGATCGAGAAGCCCGTGGTGCTGCGCTTCCACGCCTCGTCCAACCGCATCGTGAACCCCGCGGGAGGCTTGCTGCCTCACCTCGCAGAGGACGAGGACAGACCCAGGAGACCCACCATGCCGATGCCGCAGCCGGAGTACGAGCCTGCGCCACGCCCGCCGCGACGAAACAACAGCGTGGACCAGCCCACGCCGCCGAGAGAGGAGAGAGGGTTCTCGGACGACAGGGAGTACGAGCTGCAGCCTGCGGTGGCGCGACGCCTCTCGAGAGACAGCGGCACGTACTTTGAGAA
Source organism: Phytophthora pinifolia (assembly GCA_000500225.2). Taxonomy (NCBI): domain Eukaryota; phylum Oomycota; class Peronosporomycetes; order Peronosporales; family Peronosporaceae; genus Phytophthora; species Phytophthora pinifolia. The sequence goes on along the minus strand of KV737567.1, from coordinate 43,443 downwards.
GCAGCCGATCGACGACTATGAGCCGCAGTTCCAGTTCTCGACGTCCAGGATTGAGGTCAAGGAGCGCCGCTACTCGAACCACTCGATGAACGCCTACGCGCGAGGACAGGAGCAGCCGTTTGAGGATGGCGTTGCCGGCGATTTCCGTCGCGAGCCGATGGGCTCAGCCCAGTTTGATCTCAGGATCGACGCGCACATCGTCCCCCATCGCCGTCCGCAGAACCCCTACGCAGAGCCCAACCGCTTCAGCCAGCAGCAGCAGTTGCAGTTGCCACCTACGCAATCTCGTACCAGCTCGGCCTCGCGTGATGACCTCCAGCGTCAGAGTCAGCAAGAAGGCAAGCCTCCGCATCCTTCGGCTACCAAGCACGCAGCTGCTGCGCGGCCGCGCTTGGCTTCGCGCGACAGCCAGGCGAGCAATACGTCCAATATGAGCTTCGAGGAGGCTGCTGGCGTCGTCGCCCGAGCCACTGGAAAACCCATGGAGGAGTGCGAGTTTGGAGGTGTGTCTTTGCTCAATATTAAGGAAGGAACGGTACAGGCCAAGCTCATGTTCATCTACGCCAAGGCGTGTCTAGCCAAGGAAGGCAGCTCGGACGACGAACCTGCGTCGAAGGACCCCAAGCCGCGTCGCACACCTGGCAACCCGCTGGGTCGGAAGACGCACTCCAAGTACTTGTCGTACACCATCCTCCAGGACGACGCGGTGGCTTCAAACCATATCCCAGGCCTGGCGAAGGGCGACGCGGGTCATGCCGTCAAGCTGGAACACGAGGAAGAGCGCGAGGCTGGCGCTATCAAGGATTCGAACCAGGACGCGGTGTACTCGACTAGCGGAACGTTCGACTACCGACTGGACGAGAGCTTTGCGAAGATGCAGAAGGACATTTCCGTCCCGCCGCCAGTGCCAGTCGTCACTCCGCCGCTCTCATCCGTGGGCCCTTCTTCGGTCAGCAGCGACAACGTCCCCAATGCGACGACAGCCCCTGCGCCCCCTAGTGAAGCCTTCATTTCGCTCAAGGACTTCGTCGTGAAGGACGATGGAAGTCTTACGGAGCGTCAGACGACGTCGAGTCTCCACAGCACTGCGACGCCTGCACACTCAACGGACGGCGTTGAGACGGACAAGGCCGAAGAGCAGCAAGAGAAGCAGCCCTCGGAGACACCGGAAGACACAACTGCCGAGCGTACAAGTGAAGCTGTTGCGGAGACCAAAGCTGATGAGCAGAAGGTTGCTGAAGAAGAAGAGCCCGTGCAGTCTGAACTACTTGTGGATACGGAGAAGAAGGAGGAGCCGGCGACGAATACCGAGTTGGAAAGCGATCATGTGGAGGAACCGGCGACGACGATCGAGGTGGAAAGCGATCATGTGGAGGAACCGGCGACGACGATCGAGGTGGGAGATGATCACGTGGACGAGATCGAACACGAGGACGAACAGGAGCGCCATGCTGGGCATGACCATGTCGGTGACGCAGACAGCAAGGAGGATGACGCTGACAGCACGGCCAGTTCGAATGAGCGCGACCTCGCTGCGAGTGTCGCGTCGCTCGATGACCTACTGGATCTTCCACTCAAGGACAGCCACGATGAGGAGACCGAAGAGTTCGTCGACGATGATGACGAGGACGAGAACGAGACGAAGCATGCGGACGAGAGGCACGATACGAACACGTCAGTGGCGATGAAACTCGATCAGGTGCAGGAAGAAGTTGGCGCTGAGAGTGAGGACCGCGAAGGCCAGGAAAAGCACGAAGACCTGGAACTGCATCAAGTTGACGTGGAGGATGAAACGAACGAGCTCGAAGATGGGGCGCTGAGCAACCCCATCGTGGACGAGCTGTTCCGTAACGCTCGTGACGTGCGGGAAGTGATCAAGGACAAGCCCGCCCTGGTTGTACTCGTTAAGAAAAGTATGATTGACGAGATCCAGGAGATTCTCCAGAGTCTGCAGATGGAGCTGCAGTTCGAGCGCCACTCCACTGTGGCCGTTGGCTCGACAGCTGCACCGCCTCGCGACTCGCAGCCCGGCCGGGATACCGAGGGCCAGCACTGCTTCCGGTGCGGAGCGTCGGGCGAGCTGGCAGAGCTCGATGTCGGAAGCGGGAAGCATAAGCTCTTTTGCCAAGAGTGCTGGGAGATGTTCTTCTTCAGCGAGGACCGCCGGTCGCCAGTGACCCGGACGAGCAAGACGCTGGCTCCGTCCGAGGCGGGCCGGCTCACTGCGGATGAGGACGCGCTGGACGAAGCGCTCAAGTACAGTTTCCACGACAGCTCCATCACCCGCGAAGACATGATCCACCCGTGGCGCTACTTGCAGGGCAGTGACTCCATGTCGTCGTCCATCCGCGACTCGAACGCCTCGAGCATCACAGACCGGGCGGACGAGGTGTGGTTGTAAATAACGCCGTTGGCAGGTGTATCGAGGCGAGCACGGTGTTGTGCTGTGCTCGCCAACCCTCAAGCAGCCGTAGAGCTTTGCTCGGACTTGCTGGATGCAGGTTCAAAAGGCAATTCCCACATCGGTGGGTGCTTACCGCTTAGTTACACGTGAACAAGAGAGAGAGTAAGTGACAAGAAATTCAGTCGCGTTTCGGTAGTACATATACGAGTGTAATGCAGCCTTCCGCACGCAGCAGCAATTCCAGCCAACGCACTTGGAATGACGCAGGCAGGTGGCAGCAATGACGGCAGGTTTTTTATTGGCTGTAAGTTGCAGGAAGAGTTTCGTGCAAGCTGAAAGAGAGAGCAACTTGACATGCGACTGCACGAACGAAGTTCAGTTCAAGCGTAACGCTCAAGCTCAAGCAGTGGGCTCCGTTGATGACCCCAGCAACAATTCGCTTCTTGCCTTTGCTGGGCAAAGTTGCTGGACAATCAACGAGCGATCTTGAAACGATGCCGACTCCATGGCGAAGTCGCTTCGAAGAACTCGACACGGAAGATAAGAAAACGGGTCACCACCTCCATTTGGCGTCGGGCGCACGGGAATTCTCAACTGGGCCTGGACCAGTTGGCGCTGTCTCCTAGCATGTAACAAGCACCAACTCGAGCAACCCGCACAGCTGTTCCATTCATTTCTGTTGGTTCCCCCCGGCAGCACAAGGGATTTGAACGTCAAGCTGCGAAGCGATCGACTGCCGAGAGACGTGGGGCGGTTTTCACTTGCTGATAAGTTGATCCGCCCGACCTGCGGTTTCTGCTCCGCTGGTCGCTTCTCAGGCAGCGCGACAATCGGCTAGCGTTAGTTCAGTTTGCAGGCCTCAGTACTTCACGAGGACTCGGCAGCGGCGTCTTTCGGGAAGATGGTTCTCCCGGCCGCGTCGTTGGTTATCCGGCAGATGGTGGACACCGTCACGACCATGCCGTGGAACATGCTCAAGCATATGGAGCAGACTCTGCTGTGGAGCGTCCCGCCCGAGCCGAAAGGCCCCAAGTGGGCCAACGACGTCTTCACCGCCTCGAAAGGAGTCTCGATCTCGGCCGTGCTAGCCTGCATCGAGGACGAGCTCACGGACAGCTGCAGCTCCGGCCTCTTCTCCAGCGACGAGGACGCGGACTGGAGCAGCGACGAAGTGAGCTTGGACGGCTACTCGGACGACGAGAGCGACGCGTGCTCTATGTCTTGCGCTTATGAAGGCGAACGATGGTACTGGTCACCGCCACCCAGCTCCACCAACAGCGTCTTCAGCTGCGAGGACAAGTACGAGACAGCCAGTCAACGCAGCGCCGACCTGGACGAGTTCGGCCTCGAACACGGCGACGAGCACTACCGCCGCCCTACCATGTACGCCATGCCGTCCATCGACTTCAACGACGGCGTCGTGGACTCGTGGGTCGATCGCTACGGCTCCAGCAAGGCTGACATCACCTACGTGGCGACGCTGCCCGACTGCTGTTCGGACGAGGAAACCCAGCCGCGTGCTCTACCGCCCCACCTTGCCGGGTTCTACATCCCCGTGCTGTAAGAAGAAGCCTCAACTTTCGGCCGCCTGAACCAGCCAGACGCCACTGCACTAGCAGTACACTCAGCGTTTAAGGAGATCTATGAGCTCAACAAGTGAGCAGACCACCAAATTGTATAGCAGCCTACACAAATGCCGAGACCGCGTGGTAGAACCCTACATTTCTAAAAGGATATCAAAAGCGTCAGAGATTAGTGTCTCGTTGTATTCTCGCAAAATTTCATTTTCATGGCGTTGATCAGTTTTTTGCCCAAAACAGTCGACTGTAGCCATCCTGGAAGCAAGTTGAAGTGTGTTGAAGCGGCTCCTCCTCGTGAACGGTTTTTCTACAGTTAATCTCTGCCGCCGCTCCGACGGAGGTGGCCACATTGGTAGCACTTCAGAATTCTGGCGCTCAAGGCGCAGTCGCCAGTACAGGAACAAGCAACAAAGAGAGAACGTCGAGCAACGCGCAAGTGGCGATGGCGCTCCTCTCGCGCACCTTCCGCACGGCCGTGGGGCTCCCTTTGAGCGCCTTGAAGCTTTTGGATCGGGCGATGCGGTGGAGCGCCATGCCGGTGGTGCTGGAGGTGCCGATCTCCGAGGTTTGGGCCGAAGATCTCTTCGCGCCCTGCTCCACCAAGTGCTCGCTGGCCTGCACGACTGAAGATCTAACCGACAGCTCCGGCTCCGAGATCTGCGACGACGAAGACGACGACGAGTGGAGCAGCGACAGTGACAACGACGACTATAGCGACAGCGAGGAGGAGCTAGACGGCTTCAGCTTCGGAAGTGATGGCGAGGTGGACTTCTGGGGGGATCGCTGGTTCTGGACAACGGGTCTTGAGGACGATGAAGGTGGTGGTCACGACGTCGAGACATCAAGCTACGGCGTGAAAAGACTGGTCGACTATGCTATGCCGTCCATGGATCCCAACACGGATGCAGCTGCTGACGCCTGGATCGAGAAATACGGATCTAGCAGGTCGCAAATGCGCTTCGTGACGATGTCGCGGACAGATTCCAGTGAGAACATGTCACTTGTACTTCCGAGTACTTCCACAGGGCTCTTTGTCGCTGTTCTCTGAGGCGCAACTACGCCCAGACCCAGCTAGCTCACTAGTTTCTTTTTTTAAATCAAAACTGTTAACACTGTAACTAGGATAAGGATCACCAAGCGCTCGCCATACCAGCTAGACTTTATGAAGATTTTTTTCCTGTCCATCCACTGCGCTAGACAACTCACCTGCGAGCAAACCAAAAGAGCACAAAGCGACTGCTAGATGGGGGTTTAGTGTTCCCTTCACCAGCACAGCCACGGAATTGTCGAGCAGCAACTCCAAGGGTGGAACTTCTTCTCATGCATTCGCGGAGCAATACTCACCTCCATAATTCACAAACACCAATTACAGTAGACACAAGAGTCCCTCGAAACACGTCCAAAGCTGTCCGGTTTCCCAGAGGTCTTCGTGTCGATCCATCAGTTCGTACAGTTCGGCATCCGACCTGATAGCATGATCTCCTGGAACTGTTGTCGGAGTCACCGATGAGTTGAAAGCTCTAACGCAGCAGCACGCCCAACACAGCGATCAACAATGCGATTCAACTGTACCCCTTCAAAAATGATACTACATGTACATCAAGGGACGCGCGGATCCTCCAACTATTTCTAACGATGACGAGCTGGCTGCTTCTACCTCTGCTCTACCTTCTCTCCGTCGTCCACGCAGCTTCAGACGTGACCCGCAGCCCATTTGTAGCTCTACTTCCTCGTCACCTCGTCGCCTACTACCCGCTGCTCACGGATTCAAGAGACTATGCTCCTCAGGGGACCCAAGACGGCTACAGTCAAGATGGCGACACCCGCAATAACTCACTTGCCGTCACGTCCAAGCTCGGCATGAGGCTGCAGCAAGGAGAAGGAGTGGATTTCCCCGTCAACATCCACAGCCGAAGCTTCCCAACGCTCACAATTGGCGCCTGGGTGCAAGCTGGTCAAGCCATGGCGGTCAATCACGGGTGCGAAAAAATTGAGTAAAACGTCAAATTCATTGAGTGAACTAATATGTGGATCTACAGTTGTCTATTGTCTCAGAACGGCTCCAGTGTCGGCAGATCAGTGTGTGTAGATCAAGGAAATTGGCTGGTGGCCGGTCAGGAGGTGAAAGGAGGCGGAGTTACTGTTGACGAGTGGTCGTTCATCGCTGCAGTGTTTGATGGGGAAATGATCAGGTTCTTCGTGGATGGAAAAACAATCGAGGTGGTTGGAGAGGTGAAGAGTGTCGTTAGCCAGCTACTGGTGGCCGGGGCTGCAGTGAAGCAGCCGCGGGGAGGATTTACGGGACATCTGAAGTCTGTGTTTGCGTTCGATGTCGCTCTGTCCGAGACGGAGCTCGCCTATTTGATGACGACGGAAGAAGTAGCACCGAAAGGTGGTGGAGCCAAGGCCACAACGCCGATTCCTGCTGATCCAGCAGAAGAAAGTGAGCCAATCCCGCACTTCTATCAAAAGGAACGGCTCGGAAGCTTGGTCAGTGCGAGAGTTGCGGTAGACCCAGATGCAGATGAATACAACGCCGAGGTGCCGACGGTGGACGACACAAACTTGGTATCTGTGGAGCTGGTCTACGCTGATGACGTTTTTAAGAGCAGCGCGGGGAATACTACGGTGTCACCTTTCAAATTGTGGTTGCTGGAGCCGAAAACTCGCGAGGTTCACGTGGGCTCCATGGTCACAATGCAAGGTTCGCCCAGCTTTCACAGTCTCGTCTCCGGATGTCGAATAAATGACGACATTCCAATCGCTCCGTACAAGGTCACAGCGGATGCGATGATATGCCAGATCCCTGAAATGGACGTCCAAGATAGCGGGACGCCGACCCTGTTCTACGTGTCACAAAACGGCGTCGACTTTATCTCCGTAGCACAATTCAACGTGCTCAAGCGTCCGTGGGTATTTCGATTATCTCCACTTCGGGCTTTACGCACCATCACCCCGCAAGTTGTCGACATTTTCGGGATGAACTTCGTAAACTTGACTTCGCTAAGCTGCTCGATCGGTGAGTTGATTGTCCCAGCGGTGTTTCGCTCCTCCTCCAAGCTACAGTGCGTGGTTGAGCCGATGCGCTATGACAATAGATTGACGAGTGTGAAACTTGACGTTTCGGTCAATGGAGTTGACTTTTCGGGTGAGCCGAGAGACCTGGAGCTGGTGGATACCCCTTTCATTGACAGTATCTCACCAAATAATGGTCCTAGAGGCGGAGGCACAACGGTTGAGATTTCTGGCCGGGGATTTCTCGATGATGTGCGCTACTCGGTCCTCTACGAACAGAATGTGACTGCCGATGTCGAGTACGTAAGCTCCAGTTTGTTAATGTGGAGGACTGGAGGGAGTAACTCCATAGGAAGTGTGGACGTAAAGCTGATGCTTGATGACAAACTGGTGCCGGAGATGCCAACCATTCAGTTCAGTTTTACTCCAATCCCGCAGACTTCGTCAGTGTTTCCCCAGCTCCTGCCTGCTCGATCCGAAACGATCCTGACAATTGCAGGAAGTGGCTTTGGAGATTTCGCTGATCTCCGCTGTTCCTTTGTGAAGCTCACCGTCGATGGCAAAGTGTCGGACACGAAACCAACAACGTCGTTGGCAACGTTTGTGACAAGTTTAATGCTTCAATGTTCGGTACCTCTGCGCAGTGGGGCAGGCTCCTATGCGGTATTGATATCCAGCAATGCTCAGGACTTTTCACCGCGATCGGATGCTGCGCGCATCGATATTCACAGCGAGATTGTTTTGGAGAATGCATCAGTGTCAGCAGGCCCAGCCACCGGAGGAACTAGTGTTGAAATAACGGGGAAGAACTTCATGAAGGCATCCGACACAGCGTGCAGGTTCGGGGCCACTCATGCCCGAGCCTATTTCGTCTCGAGCAGAATCATTCGATGCGTTAGTCCAGCCTGGAATCCAGCAGTGACCACTGAAGAGCTTGCGCCAGTTCCCATTCAAATCGCGCTAAACGGACTCGATTTCTCGAGCTCGAGCCAGCCGTTCCAGTACTACTCCCCTCCTATTGTTGAGATGATCTCGCCCGCGAACGTACCTGTGAACGAATCGCTATCCCTCACGCTATCCGGCAAGTACCTCGCTTCATTTGGAGGCGTTGTCTGTCGTATTGGACCACTGGACGTTCCCGGTGTCGTGAAACGTGGCGGCCGCTTGATTCAATGTGCTTCCGCTCAAGCCTCCATGGATTCTGGATTGGTGGAGATCGGCGTTTCTCTGAATGGCGGCCATGACTTCTCACGAAGTCGAGTCAGTCTTCTCGTACACAAACCGATTCAAATACGAAGTGTTGATACGCCGTACGTAGCCAAGAACTGCAATTGCTCTGTCACAGTGAGAGGCCAAGGCTTTTTGAAAGGTAGTGGTGTCCAATGCGTTTTCGGAGACGCTTTCACGACCGCCACTGTCGTCACCTCAGAGCTCGTGAAGTGTCCTCTTCCCGGTACAATTCATGCGGGGAGGGACTATCCGGTGCGCATCAGCCTAAACAATGGCACTCATTTGTCCCGCGAGGCCGCGCATGTGTTCGTTTACGACTTTCCCACGTTTGAAAGCGTCACGTTGCATTCGACGGACCGGAGCACGATTCTTCACATTACGGGGACTGGATTTGTAGTCAACGACACGTTTTCACTGCCGATTGACTGCAATTTTGGGGATTTTGCTCGAGTTGCTGCGAAAGTGGAGAACTCCTCGAGTCTGCAATGCGTTGCTCCAGACTTCGAAGCTGATAGCAACAAACCCACAGCAGTGGCCATTGGATTACAGATCGGGGCGTCCGTTATCAGCACGGCGTTGACATACGTCTACGAGCCTGTCAACCGATCAATACCATTCGATTCAAGTGCGAGCTCAGGAGGAGAGCCTACCACGTGTCCGAGCAATTCGTCAGATGACCATTTCCCATCCAATTCGTCGATTGACTCCCAAGGACGTGGCTCCAACACCTCTTTACCGTCCATTCCACCGCTTGAAGTATTCGATATCTCGCCGAAGATTGTCGAGACAGGAAGACGTGCGAACATCACAGTACGAGGCCAACACTTCAAGAGAAACACCACGTTCTGCCATTACAGTCCGCGACCGGAACCTGTTCTTGCCGTTGTCAAGTCTCACGCGATTGCGCTTTGCGAGTTTGACGGTCGTGAAGTGGGGCCTGGCATGGTCAACCTGTCCGTAAGTCTGAACGGCGTCAAGCCCCGTGTTGCTACGGCTTTTGCAGTTGTGAAAGCCCCAACAATCGCATCGATTTACCCTCGAAAGGGGCCGCTGGAAGGAAGTACGAGAATCCGTGTCACCGGTACAGGTTTCGTCGCTGTTAAGCTTATGTATTGCCATTTTGATGACCAAGACGCGATACCAGCAACACGGCTAGCAAATACGATGCTTGAATGTCTGAGCCCGCCCAGCCGAACCGGAAAACCGTCTCAGCTTCGCGTCTCCATTAACGACACGATCTTTTCTTTGGCCACCAGCCAGTTCCTGTATGTGGACATGCCTCAATTAGTGACGATGTCGCCTTCTTACGGCAGCGTGGAAGGAGGAGCAACGATCGTCCTTCAAGGGCGATGGCTGAACGCCTCAGATGACGATGTCGTGTGTACATTTGGCGATACTGGTGTAGTAGATGCGGTGGTGGTGAACTCAACGACTGTCGTGGTGGAGACGCCTCCCAGTTGGATCGGAACAGGCGACGTGAGTTTCAAGTGCACGCTAGAGGGAGAGCTCATTACACCGCTTGATCTGGCTTACCACTACCTCCCGACTCCGTGCATCTCTCGAATAGCCCCACGCGTGGGTCTTGCGATTGCCAACACGACGATAATAATCGACGGCAGCTTTTTCAGTGAAGATTACCCGATGGAGTGCCAGTTTGGCAACGTAAGAACCCCCGCAGTCACCAAATCTACGTCTCAGCTGGAATGTACCGCTCCTCCGCACAGCTCAGGAGCTACGACGGTTGGTGTGGCTTTCGGTAGTGATCTTGCCAGAGCCCCCACACTTTCATTCGAGTATATCGGTACGAATCATGCACGCAGCTCTTGAATACTCAGCGCACAGTATTAATCAGGTGATGCCTTGTACTGCAACAGCGGAGCCGGTTTTTCAGCAAGTCATCCCTCCGCTGGGATCCGAGACTGGATCGACGAGAGTACTACTCGTTGGCGAGGGCTTTCCTCGTCTTGCTAACTTGCGTTGTGCTTTCAGCCGTGATGAGGGATCTCCACCTGTTACTACGCCTGCGTTCTGGGCGAGTGAGCAGGGAATCGTTTGCTTTACCCCACCCTTTAGTCCAGGACTGGCTCATGTGCGGGTAGCTGTGGGTGACAGCTTGGCTAGCAGCACATTACCTTTCAGCTTTACAAGTACGTGCCTAACTATCGTCTGTAGATTCGTGGGAAACTAACTTCACATCTTTGATTTTGTGTAGTTGAGCCGCGTGTGTTTTCCGTGTCACCGCAGCAAAGCTCGGTATCGGGGGCGGCTGTGGTGACGATAAACGGGGCGGGGTTTGTGGATTCAGAGCTGCTTCGGTGTAGCCTGGGCACGGCAGTTGTGCGTCCTGTCCGATTTGAAAGCCAAGCACGAGTTGTGTGCGAATTCCCGCGGCGTCTAAACTCTGGCGTTCTTCCCGTGCGTGTGACGAACAACAACCAAGATTTCACCACTGATTCCGTCTTCTTCTCGCTGTTTTCTCCACTTACTGTGGACTATGGCACCCCCCTGTACGGGTTAATTGACCAAGAAACGACCCACGTGGAGATGACAGGGCACAATTTTCACGCCATGATGAATCTGGAATGCCAACTTAGTGTGGATGGGATGCCCCAAGCTTCCGTGAAGGCAGCGTTCATAAGCACGTCGACGTTCGGATGCTTGATACGCACACCTCGGGAGCTCTACTTACGCAACGTTTCACTATCCATGCCAACGTCTCTGCAAGTAACAGAACCCTCTCAGAAATTGCCGATTTTTGAGACTCCGTTCCCATATTTTGCTAGGCCGAAGGTGCTCAGTGCGTTTCCACGACGTTTACTTACATCGGGTGGACAAACGCTGGTTCTCGAAGGGTTAGATCTGTCGCTGACGATGGATATGATATGCCAGTTTGAGTCGTACTATCCCTATGACCAAGTTCCTTTAACGGTAGTCAGTTCTACGCAGGGCTCGTGTGCTACCCCGGAACGATCGTCTGGTCTAGTGGAAGTTCGGATTTGTTTACAGGAACGAAATGAGTGCAGCCTTGAGTCACTTACGCTCTCGTATGTTCCAGTTCCGGTCGTCAGTGGGTTGCTGCCTATGGTACGTGTGGAGTCGCAGACGCCAGTGGTTACAGTCCTCGGGGAGGGTTTCTACAACGTCTCAATGCTCTGCGCTTTCGACGGATTACAAGCTCCTGCAACCTTCATCAACCAATCGGCTGTGGAATGCTCGTATTCGCCGCTGACGCAGGCTCACTGCTCCAAGTTTTCGTTATTTGTCGACCGTGTTAGTGTTGTCCAAACGCCGCTGGAATACTGCTACGAGGCAGCGCCATTGGTGAGTTGGATTCGCCCTACCACGGGTCCTGAGAGTGGCGGAACACGCGTGGTAGTGAGCGGTGGGCCATTCCACGCTGATGGACGCTACTCCTGTAACTTTGGCGACTTCAAAGCTCCAGCGGAGTGTGTCGCTAGCACACAACTCTTCTGCGTGTCGCCACCGAGTCGAGCACTCACGATCTCATTTTCAGTATCTGGTCCCAATTTCTCCACTGTTCACGCACCGTACCTGACGTTTACTTACTATCCTCCCCCAGTATTGAGTTCCGTCAGTCCCCGTCGTGGCTCCGAGCAAGGCCAGTATCCAGTGACTATCCAAGGATTGGATTTCATCCGCAGTGCAGGGCTACAGTGTCGGTTTGGAGTCTCTTCCGTTGTCTCGGCCAAGTGGTTGTCGGAGAATTCAATCTCTTGTGTGGTGCCTGGCCACAGCCCTGGGTGGGTGGACGTCCAAGTGACGAGCAACATGCAGGATTACTCGACGGAATCGTTACGATTTGAGTACGTTGTGAGCCCTACAATTCTTGGCTTCGAGCCGAAGTCGATGTACGCTAGTGACCCCGAAGAACTTATTATCCACGGACGAGATTTCAGCAACTCAAGCCATGTACAATGCATCATCGGGAACGATCTTTCTCCAGCAACGTTCGTCTCGGAGACTATCCTGAAATGCAGGCCAGCCTACTTTATCGAATCCTCCGTGCTCATCGGCGTGACCGATCTTTCTTTGTCGATGGTTGGCTCCTTCTCCGACGATCGGCTAACCGTTCTGGACGACGGTGTGTGGACACTCAGGCCCCGTGTGACTTCTGTACGCGGTGGAACTCCGGTTGCTCTCTCTCGACTCGACAACGACGAGCAGTTGGGTTTCGACTCGATTTACGGTCGCTTTTGCTCTCGAAACGGGTTCGTCTGCTCGGATCTGACACCTGCACGCCCTCTCAAGTCCAATACCTTGAGCTGGTTTCCGCCCCGATGCACGGGGCCAACTTTAATGGGGACAGTGGAGTTTTTCAGACTGAAGAATACTTCAACCGTGCCCACGGTACCTTTCGCATCGTTTCCTTATCGATACTATCGTGAAGTGGAGCTTCGGAGTTTATCGCCGTCCAGAGGATCGATCGCTGGCGGTACTTTAGTTGTTGTAAACGGGATGAACTTCCAAGATGGCCACAAACTAAGCTGCGTTCTGAGCGGGGTTACCTTCGTAACTGCGCATTTTATCACTGATACCATGATCAGCTGCCGATTCCCGCCCTTTGTGTCGGGGCCACGAGATATCCAAGTTTTCGTGTCTTTGAATGGACTGGAAGTAAGCGGGGCTTCTCTCTCGTTCACGTACGCAGAGGATCCGTCAGTTGTGAGGATTTCTCCAGTAGGAGGACCCACGACCGGCACGACAATGGTTAGTGTCACTGGTACAAATTTCGCAAGCTCGTCGGAAAGCGTCTGTATGTTTGGGTACCGCTTAGCTCCCGCAGTTGTCATCAGCTCGACCGAGCTGACGTGTATCGTGCAGCCGTCAAGTTGGCCTGAAACGGGACTGGTGAGCTTCCGGTTCTCGTCCAATGGACAGGAATTTTCAACACAAAAGGTACCCTACGTCTTCTACGAAAGCCCGGCTCTGATTGAGCTGACCCCACGCGCTGGAAGTGTGGGCGGAGGAACCAAACTGACTTTCCAGTGGAAGCAGTTGATCTCGAGCGACTATTTTGAAAAAGTGTCATGTCAGATCGGACCTTTTGTAGTGGAAGGCATCCTCCTAGCTGGGAGAATGGTCGAAATCGAAGTTCCAGCCGCACAAAACCATGTCGAGGGACCTGTGGCCACCCGTATTGCAGTAAACGGGCAGAACTACGTCGATGGACCATCTTTCTGGTATCTGAAGGAGCCTACCATTGATTCCATTTATCCCAACCACAGTCGAGAGACGTCCAACACTTGGATACGCGTATCCGGGACAGGTTTTCCTCAGCTTACACCTTCGTACTGTGCCTTCGGAGAACGGGATCCCGCAACGATGGTACCGGCTGAGTGGGTGTCGGACACACTGGTGCTTTGTCGGGCACCACTTCATCAACCGGGAAACGTTGCGTTCAGCTTCTCTATTAACGGGATGGATATCATCGACACTGCCCTGGTGTTCACCTTTACTCCGAAGGCAGTCGCAATCGACTTCTATCCAACCCTTGGGCCAACTTCCGGTGGAACAGAGTTAACGATCCATGTGGATATCGACGCTCAGCAGTGTCGACGCTTGAATTGTATCGTTGGTGACGTAAGAGTGATGAGTTACGTTGACAACGCCGGGTCTGCACTCAAATGCACGGTGCCTCCACGTGAACAAGTCGGGGAAGTTTTTCTCGCCGTGGAGTGTGACAGCAATCCGATTCTCGAGTTTGAACGAAAGTTCCAGTACTACGTTGCACCGGTGGTTCTGGACGTTGAGCCGAGATCGATGCCTTTGACTTCGGGCGGTGTGATATCGGTACGTGGAAGGAACCTACCAGAGAGTCCTGTCTACTGTCAGTTTGACTCGAGCGTAGTGACAATGGCCATCACCGTGAGTGACTCGGAAGTTCGTTGTGTAGCTCCGTCGTTCCCGTCTCATCCAGTCTATTCGTACATAAAACTTGAAGTATCAGTGAATGAAGTCGACTTCACCAGCAGCGGAACGAAGATAACGCTGATTCCTCAGTTGGAAGTGCTCGAGATGAGTCCAAGACACGCAGTCGTGGACCACAACGTCGAAGTTGTGATGTCCTTGTCAACTTTGATACTGAATCCGGACGCTTTTTCGTGCCGCATGGGCGAAGCAAACGAAGTGTCTGCGTCAGTCGTTTCTCGAACGTCCATCAAGTGCAAACTACCAGCCATTTCGTCACCCGGACAAGTAACCGTATCTGTTTCAAACAACAGAGTCGACTTTGTGGGAGGAATTGACACGACTTTGCTCTATCATCCGGCGCCAATGGCTCGTTCGGTCAGCTGCAGTAGTGGATCGGTGTTTGGTGGAGACAACGTGGTCGTTTCTGGACGAGGATTTATTCCGGATCTGAACATTGCCTGCCGTTTTGGTGATACAATTATGACGGCTACATTCCTGAATGGAAATTCGGTATCATGCGAGGCACCTCCGTGGCAGTGGCTCAGCCAAGTTACGGATGAGCCTGGTCTATCAAACATGTCCGTCAACTTACAAGTCGGCATCGTGTTGGGCACGTCAAGCATGACACCACTTGAACAAGAGAATGCTTTCTACTGGACGTACCAGTTCCCGATAACTGATGTTCAAGTCTTCCCCACAAGGATTTACACCGGAAGGTCTGTCACATTGGCCGTGAAAGGCCTGGACGCTTCAATGTCGTACCTCATGACACTCGTTCCTGAGAAGGTTAATCAGACTGCGGTGACCATCCCGTTACAGGCACCGAACGATGTGCGCGTTGATCGGTTTGAAGGGAACGTGAACCTAAGTACACCTGGTTCGTACGTTGTAGTGCTGGAGAACAGCGGAGGGTATGCTGTTCCGATGCAAACCGTCATAATACAGGCGGCTACCCCGATCACGATTCGAGCCGCATTTCCGAATAGTGGGCCAGTCAGAGGAGGTTCGCTCGTGATAGTGAATCTCGACGCCGAGCTGAGTTTCTGGCAAGATTTGGTCTGTTTCTTTGGGGATCATGCTGTACCTGTGACGGAGGTTGCTTCGGGAGAAGTATCTTGCAAGTCTCCACCAGCTGAGAAGCCTGGTCGCGTGTTCCTTGGTGTCGGCTTGCAAGACCAGCCAATGCTGGCCGTCTCCGTGAGTGACTTCACGTACTACCCGGACGAAGTGCTCACGTCCGTTTCTCCTGAAACACTGGTAGTATCACGACAATCGCAAAACCTGTCACTGTCTGGATTAAACTTCTACAACGTCGACAAAATGGCGACTCCCTTATGTCGAACTGGTAACGTATTTACCCGTGCATCGATTTTATCGCCGACTCAAGTCGTTTGTCCAGCAGCTATGCTCTCCCCTGGGGAGTATTCGCTATCAGTCGCCTGCGATGGAGTCAACTTTGTGTCTTCTCCTTGGAACGTGACGTATCTTCCTCCTATTTGGATCACAGCAATCCAGCCATCCGTTGTATCAAACACTGGAGGAGTGGAAGTGGGGGTGAGAGGAACGGGGTTCGTACGAGGCGCTTCCCTTCAATGTAACTTCGGAAGAGGGCGATTTATCGTCCCAGCAGACGTGGTTTCCCTCTCAGCAGCTCGTTGTTTCACGCCCTCGATTGGAAACTACAGCCAGATTCTACCGCTGTCAGTATCGATGAACGCTTCGACCAGCAACGAATTGCTAGTCTCCTTCGAAGCCCCCATCGCAGTGGTGTCTGCAGAGCCGAACGTTGGCTTCAGTCGCGGGGGGATGACGGTGACAATTGAAGTAACTCGCGTTCCTCGAAATGGTGCGATATGGTGCGTCTTCGGAGAGATTCGCGTTGAAGGACACCGAGCGATGTCGTCTCAGATTCAATGCAAGACGCCTTCACTCCCACCAGGGATAGTGAAGCTTCGCGTCGATGGCGGTCAGGGACTCAGCACTAGCAGTTCTTTCGTGCAGTTTACGATCGTCCCTGATGTTTCTATTAATGAGGTATCTCCAACTCGCGGTAGCTCGACAGGGGGAACCAAGGTGACGTTTACACTGTCCGGATCGCTGAATGTGGCTCTTCATAGCTTGATTGTTTGTCGATTTGGTTCTGCTGCGGTCGAGGTGGAGTTTCAGGACGACCAAGTGACGTGTATTTCCCCTTTGGGAAGACCTAACGAGGAGGTTTCAATGGCTCTTGTGATGAATGGGGGAGATGTAGCAGTCACTCCGGTCGATTTCCATTATTTCGCAAGCCGAGAACTTGTAGCCATTGACCCTCGCGTTGCGTCACTGGCTGGGAACGTGATGCTAACAGCTCGTTTGGAAACGATTGAGACTGGCGTGGGAATCACCTACGATTGTGGGTTTGAGAGAGAAGGCCTCGACATCATTTTTTCAAAGGCGCAGGCGACTTTGGCGGGGCAGATGCAGTGTCCTGTGACTTCCTTTGACAGTCCTGGACAAATCTTGGTCTCAATTTGGCAAAACGGAGAGCGCAGCTCGATTAATACGCTACCCCTGGAGCTAATACGGAAGCCAAACATTGACGTCGTATCACCGACACTACTTGCAGAATCGGGAGGGACTTTGCTTCGTGTTGCTGGCTCCGACTTTTCCCCATACCATCCCTTCACGTGTCGCTTTGGAGTTGACGAAGAAACGCCAGCGATACTTATCTCTCGAGCCCTTCTGGAGTGCAAGTCCCCTCGACTTCTTCGTGGGAATTACTCGTTTGGGGTATCTTGGAATCAGGAGGAAACCCTTCTTTCTTCGACACCACTCGTGGTAATTGAACAGCTCTCGGTTGAAGCTGTCGAGCCAAACTCGGGCTTCAGGAACCAGCAAACCGAGGTTCGAGTCTTCGGCTCGGGCTTTCACCCATCAGCCCAACTAGTCTGTCGCTTTGGAGAACTGCTTACACCAGCTACGTTCGTAAATCGTACAGAAGTTCGCTGCAAAGCGCCATTGCTGTCAACGTTGGCTGTTGAATCTCCTGAAAACGTCAATAGACTCTTTATTTCAGTCGAAGTGAGCTTGGACGGCGACGAATTCGTGGGCTCTGAAGCAGCAGCGTTTACCTACTATGCTACACCACATTTCGACGATATCTATCCGAATTCGGGTAGTCACTCGGGCGGAACACGAGTACTTGTACGCGGAAAACTCGATCAAGAAATCTCGTATGGCTGCTCGTTTGACGGCAGCCACGTGCCTGCTTCTCTGCTCAATTCCTCGACGTTATCGTGCTTTTCTCCTGCTTTGAACACCTCACACAAAGTTCGGGTTGACATTGTCGCTTTCAACACATCAATTAGCGACGGCGTTCCGTTGTGGTTTACCTTTTTCGACCCTCCATCGATAGAATCCGTGAGTCCAAGAACAATCAAAACGTACGGAGGGGACGAGATTCTTCTCTCAGGAACCGACTTTGTCCCATCAAGCGCTTTACGATGTCAATTTGGCGATTCAACAGTCACCAGCGCTACGTTCATCTCTCCAACAACACTTTCGTGCGTTGCCCCTCCTTGGAGAAGAGCAGGTTACGTGGCTGTTGAGGTGACGCTGAATGGAGTCGACTACACCAGCAGTCGACAGGCTGTGTATTACTACGATTTCGTGGACATTTTGAGCGTATCTCCCCAGCAAGTCTCGACTTCTGGTGGTACGGAGCTGCGTATAATGCTGGCTCCAGAGTCTTCATTCGTCAACGAATCCATTGACTGCTTGTTTGTTCGCACCAGTAGTACATTGGCCCTGCCAGCATACGACGTCTCGAGCACCGAGTTGATGTGTTACACGCCACTATGGACGCCTGGAAAAGCTGCAGTGGGCATTCTTGTGGGTGGAAGGCAGCGGTATATGGCCGACGCATCCCTCGATTTCCTCTCCGAGCCTTCTATCAACTCCATTGAACCGTCTCACGGCCCAAAGAGCGGTGGGACGGTGGTAACCATGTCTGGCGAGGCGTTGGATGAGGAATCGATTGTGTGCTTGTTTGATGAAGTTCAGGTGAGTCCCAGCACCATAACAGCAACTCAAGTTACGTGTACGACTCCGCCTGAAGGTAATGGATCGGTGGTTGCTGTAAGGCTTGCGATTGGCACAAACATTCGCTCGAACGCCGTCGGGTTCACGTACACGCCGCTGATTCGGATATCGAACGTCTCCATCCGCAGTCTTCCAATGGATGGTGGAGGACACGTGACGATCACGGGCTCAAACTTCCTCAACACGACCGAGTTGTCCTGCGCTTTTGGCCAGCAGGAGTTGACGGCGAATGCGCGATTCATTGATTCGACAAGGATACGTTGTCCTCTCAGTAAGTCGCGGCTCTCTTCAGTTGCCATTGGGGTTAGCAACAATGGCGTCGACTTTGTCTACTTCGACCGTCCAGTGCAGTACCAAGTGAGCCCATTTATCACCGCCATACGTCCCAATTCAGGGCCCCTGGAAGGCGGTACCATTGTCCAGCTCACACTTGCTCACGCCGACGCCTTCAAGAATGAGAAAGTTCGACTTTTCTGCTCATTTGGAGTCCAAGATTCACGAGGGGTGATGGTGGGGAACGACACCGTGGCTTGCATCTCTCCAGGTGTGACGAAAGCTACAGTGATTCCCGTGTCTTTCTATTGGAGATCGCTTGATCTGGAGGATCGATTTGACGCAGCCGAGCAAGTTAGTATTGAGTTTGAGTACTCGGTCTTCCCAAAGCTGACGGGTATTTCGCCTCCGAGTGGCTCGTCAGCTGAAGGAACCCTCGTGACGCTCTCTGGCTCAGGATTCCGAGACGGAATGACAGTACGGTTTGATGTCGGTCGCCAGGCTCGATTCGTCTCTGGCTACTTCGTGTCCACGTCAATTCTCACAGCCGACGTACCTGATCATCTCGTCGATGGAGTCGTTAGCGTCGCAGTATCGGCGAACGAAGTTGACTACAGTGAAAGCCTGACGTTCCTCGTTCGTCCGCGACCGGTGCTTCAGTCGGTGTATCCGCCTCAAGTCAGCTTGCCCCTCGACCAGAACAACGTCACCCTTACGATTCAAGGTACCGGCTTCACTAGCACGGCACGGGAGACGATGCGCTGTCATATCGGTGATGAGGGAATGCCTCGTCAAGTCCAATGGGTCTCTTCAACGCGGATTCTCTGTCCTGCCCCCTACTTGGACGCAGGCATTTACACTGTCTACTTCGCTCTCAACGGTGTCAGCTTCGTGAGCGATGGACTGACCCTTGTGTACCAAGAACAGTTTGTTGTGTACCGTATCGCACCAACGTTCGGGGTTCTTGGTGGAAACACGAAAGTGCAAGTGTTTGGCTCCAACTTTCACGGCGAAACGAACCAGACGGACTTGGTCTGCGTCTTCGGTACCAGACCGTCTCCACTTACTGTGGTTAACGGCAGTCTAGCTGAGTGTATTACCCCAAGCCAGTCTACAGTCGGGTCGGTCTCCTTCTCGGTCGCTCGGCTTGCAGACGTTGGGCCTCAGTACAAGGCTGGAAAGGCGTTGCGTTATGATTTCCACAAAGCTCCAGTGATTTCATGGATTTCACCGTCCATGATTCGAGCCACGAATGATTTTGCCCTTCGACTCATTGGCGCCAACTTTCTCAACTCGCTCCAGCTTTCGTGTATCATTGGAGGAGTTGTCGTGCCTGCGCTCTTCATCGCCACGAGTATCTGCGACTGTTTGGTGAATGAAATGCCTAGTTCCACTTGGCTTGGAGAGAGTGTACTGAGTCTTGAAGTCTCCAACAATGGCCAGGATATATCCAACAGTGAAATGCAAGTTCTGGTTCAGCCTGCGATCGAGTTGCTTCGTATCGAACCATCCCAAGGTGCGATCCGAAAGCCTATAAGCGTGAAGATCTTGAGCGACAACATCTCTTCCCAGTACCAGAACCTCAAATGCCACGTTGGAGAGACTCAAGTGGTGTCTGCTACCAACCTCGGTGCTGGATGGATCGAATGCGTGTTACCAGCTTGGCCCCGCGCTTCAGTTGTCCAAGTTTTTGTCTCGGTTGACGGCGTATACTACACCTCTGAATCATTGCGCTTCTCGTACGAAGATATACCGGTCGTGTACTCGATCTACCCGACGTCTGGCCCCTTCCTAGGAGGCACGGTTGTTGATATCCAAGGCGAAGGGTTCGGAAGCTCCAGTGCACTCTACTGCGCTTTCGACGCGTCGTACGTTGAGGCTCGCGTGATGACGTCTGTGACACTGGAATGTGTGTCACCTGCGCACTTTGAAGGCTCGGAGCAAGTCGTGGGTGTGTCAGTGGTCAAAGTTGACTCGCTCACGATGCCTCCTGCAGCGATTCAGGACTCGGACGTCTTCTTCTCGTACGTGGACCCACCACAAGTGGTTAGCCTCTGTCCGTCTGAGGTTTTCGTGGGAGATCAGTCGGTTGTTACTCTTGAAACCATAGGCATCGATGCATCGGTCACGGCCTGGTGCAAGTTTGGGACTGTGGTGGTGAAAGCTGAGCCGCTTGATCCAGCGCTCAACGCTGTGAGCTGCCGTGTTCCTGTGCTTTCCACTGGGCAATTCACTGTGGAAGTTTCAACCAACGAGCGTGACTTCAGCACCAACAGCTTCACAGTCGATGTCAGCTTCCCCATTGCAGCGAAAGAATTGCCGTTCTTCGCAGGCCTGGAGGTTCCTGTGGTCACGTCCGTGAGCCCACAGATGGGTCCGGTCACTGGAGGGACGAATGTTACGCTAACCGGCGACAACTTCGTCGCTGGCCCACGTCTCGTGTGTGTTTTCACTGACCAAGAAGCAACTGCGACGTTTGTCAGTGCCACTAGCGTATGGTGTCTCTCTCCAGCTCAAGAAGAATCGACAACCATGTACGTTTCCCTCAAAGCGTATGATCCTAGCACACCGGGGGAAGAGTTTGTCTCGGAGACGAGAGCTCTGTTTGAGTATTATCCACAGCTGGAGTTTATCTCAATGTCTCCGGTTGTTGGCCCGTGCACTGGTGGGACCGAGTTCACGATCAACATGCCGGGAGTGATTGACTCCCCGTCGCTTGCTTGCGCATTGACGCTGGATCTACCACGTCGCCCGGCGCCAGCACGGATCGTGATTCCTGCTCAGTTCCAGAGCGACAGTTTCCTTGCTTGTACCACACCATCTCTCGACGTTGTTTCAGGAGACAAATGGCTCGAAGGTGCGACGGCGGTGGCTCGAGTGGAAGTGTCGAACAATGGCGTCGACTTCGTGACGACCGAGAGGAACTTCACTTTCTCTACATTGGTGGCGGGACGAGGATTAACGGAAGTCGAGCTTTCGACGGTAGAAGTTGGATTCGCAACACCAACAAGAGGCCCAGTAAGTGGGGGAACTCCCGTGCGGTTATCACTGACAAGCGCCTTCCCGGCTCCAGCTGTATTCTGTAGATTCGGCTCGGACGTTGTAAGAGGCACCGTGGCTTCCAATCCAACTGATGTGGTGTGTATTTCTCCACGGGTGAGAAATGCTGGAGTCGTTCAGCTATCGATCGGTGCCAATGGCGTCGACTTTGACGTGTACGCGAGTGCCTTCGAGTATTCCTTTGATACGTCCCGATCTCTGCTGCTGACGCCGCTGAACGGTGTTCTCGGTGGCGGTACTTTGCTTCATATCTCTGGAATCGTATTCGATGAAGCTGGCAGCTACTCGTGCAAGATCGGCAGTCAAGTGGTGATGGCGGAATACACGAACCAAACGCACGTTGGCTGCAGGACGCCAGCTGCTTCGAAACCGGGGCAGGTTGCGGTCAAGATTTCGGATAATGGCGTGGACTATTCGGCGTTCAACTTGTCCTTCGCGTACGTAGAGCCTCTGTTTGTCACGAGGATTTATCCGGTAAGCGGGGACATTCAAGGAGGGCAGATCGTTGACGTTGTCGGTGGGAACTTCACGGCTGGAGCGAAGACCGTCACGTGTCGATTTGGAGACGCCGTTACGATAGCAAACGTGCTTTCCGCTTCAACAGCGCAGTGCGCTGCCCCAAAGTGGCAGTCAATTCAAGACATTCAGAGCTTGAAGCTTGTCACGAATACTTTCGTCCCGGAGATCCAACGCATTACGGTCGCGTCGTCAGCTTTGCAGCCCACTGTGCAAGAGCTCGCCACAACTGGCGATGCTTTAGTGCCGGAGATCCAGCAGTTTACCGTGTCGGGTGATGTGGTACCGGAGATCCAGTCCATTCGAGTTCGTTCTCAAGCGTATTCGGGCGAGGTGTTCAGGCTGTCAAGCTCCATCACGTCGCCGGTTCATGAGGTGCAAGCAATCGAAATGCGCGCGACGTCGTTCATCGGGGGCTCGTTCCGCCTCGTGCTCGAGAAACAGCAGACCGGAACGTTGACCTCGTACGCCACCCCTGAAGAAGTGAAGGCGGCTTTAAGTTCCCTCGAGAACGCCGGGGCAGTGACCGTCACCAAGACGACACAAGACTCGCTGGGGTCCTGTACGTGGACAGTTGAGTTCCTTGAACGGGTCGGTGATGTTCCGATGCTCGAAGTCTACAACCTTTCCCTCGGTGACTCGGGGTCGAATGATCTCTCCATCGGTGTCACCGAGATAGTGAAAGGAGGCGGAGCACCGCTCTCCGGCTCGTTTTCTCTTGTTATCGATGGGGAGAAGATGCCTTCGATCATCTACGACGCAGAAGCCGTCAAAATGATGAGCGCTCTCAAGGCTTTGAGCACTTCAAACGACGTTTTGAGTGTTACTCGAGCGGGCCCTTTCCTGAATAACGCGTACACTTGGGAGGTGACATTCGCTGGATTCCCAGCTTATACACGGACGATTACTGCAGACACCGGAGCTCTTGCGCAGGGCAATGGGCAACTCGACGTCAGTCTGCTCTCAGTTGGAGCCAAAGGCGAGCAGCAACAGATCTCGACCAGCCTATCGAGCGGCGGCTTTACGTGTAGCCTTGGTAGTAGTGCAAGTGACGAGATCGCGTTTGATGCGGCCTCATCGAACGTGAAACTAGCGTTTGGTACCGCGTTTGGCCGAGTTGATGTCACGGGCGCTGCAGGAGGGCCGTGGGTTGTAACGTTCGTCGATTGGGCTGGGAACCTGCCACTTCTGGACTGTGGAGCTACTCAATCCGTAACAGCAGTGACGGACGGCACTGGAAGGGGCTTGGGAGGGACGTTCTCGCTCCAGTTAGGAGAAGTTACTGCGCCGTTGAACTTTGACGCAACAGGAGATCAAGTTGCTGCAGCACTGAACACTTTGACGACCATCAACGAGGTCACAGTCACAGCTGAAGCTGGGGATGTTAATGGTGGAGGGGCCTGGTTGGTGACTTTCTCTGGATCGGACGGTGACGTTCCAATGCTCGAGCCAGTGGCTGTCGATCTACAAGGCGAATCTCCGCGCGTTGAGGTGTTGGAAGCTCAACGCGGCAATCGACTCAGTGGCCAAGTCGCCTTCATGTTCAACGGAAAGTCGTCGGTCGATCTGGACGTCGATGCGAGTACAAACCAAGTGGAAAGCGCTCTATCGAGATGGACTGGTACTGGGAGCAATGTGCATGTCACGATATCGCAGCTTTCCCCGGGTTTTGGCAAGGTCTTTACCACGACGTTTGCCAAAGAATCCGGCAACATTGGGCAACTGCAACTTGTGAACAAGAGTGTCACGGGGCAGGGAGTGAAGCTAGAGAGTCAAACGGTACAGGACGGAGTTGCACCGATCGCGGGGGGCTTCACGCTTTCGTACGGAGGTGTGCGCACGCCACCACTGCGATGGAACGTATCGTCCGAAGACTTGGCGACGGCTATTCAGCTCCTTCAGTCCATTCCTTATGATGACGGGGTGCAGGTCGCACGCTCAGGACCGAATACCGCTGGAGGAATGACGTGGAGAGTCACGTTTCCGCTTGGAATGCCCCATCCTGGCCAGCTTATCAGTGTTGACTACGGCAGCCTGTCGGGTTCCGAGGTGGCCATGCACGTTAGCTTGGTCTCACAAGAGACGGCAAAGCTCGGAGGAACGATCCAAGTGAGCTACCGTGGCCAGAAGACGGCAGACATCGACGTAACAAACCCGAGCGTCGTTGCCTTGCAGAATGAACTGCAGAAGCTGCCGTCCTTGGCGTCCGTCAGTGTTTCACGGACTCAACTCGGGAACGTCATTCAGTGGGAAGTCACGTTCCTGTCACTCGATGCAGCGGTCGCTACGCCGGCGGTGATGACAACTGATCCCTTAGAGTTGGTGGGGACTGCAGCGACAGCCAACGTCCAGCAAATTCAAGCCGGTGGGCACAGCGAGGTTCAGAGTCTCTCGATCTACACCAGTCTAGTCGCTCCGACTGTGACTTTTAACGTGGTGTGGGATAACAAGCGAAGCTCCATCGTTGGTTCGGCAACGATGCTCGCGGCTGACTTGAAGGCAGTGTTGGCAACGATCCCAGGTCTTGGCGCTACGGTTGTGGAGCGCTATCCCTCTGCTGTTGGGATGGGCTTTACGTGGTTGATCCTGCTTACTGAAGGCACACGAAATCCACCGCTACCTTTGACGATCGAGTTGATCGGATCAACTCCTGCTGACTTGGTCGTGAGCGTTGCCGTCTTCCCGTCAACTCTGTCGGCTTTGTCTGGCTCGTTCTCGTTACTAAGCGCCAAGGAATCGTGCGCTGAGCTGACTATCGGAGACTATTGTACTCCCGAAAGAACGCCATCCATGTCGTTCAACGTCGACGCGGATACGATGGCACAGACGATCTCACTGCTTCCTGGCCTGGCTGGAACGACGGTGTCGATGGGGCAAGTGGTGGCCAACTGGGCGTACGAGTGGCTCGTCACTTTCCCACTCGCTTATCTCGAAACGCCTCTAGTTCACTTGGACACAACCACAGTAAGTGGTTCTTCCGTAGGCTCCAGTACTACCCGACTCCAGAAAGGATTCGGTATCGACGGCGTGAAAGTGGCTGTCGAGGTCTCCTCGAATGACCAAGACTACTCCACAAGTGGCGTCGTGTATCACTACACTCCAGCGCCTGACGTTTTCTCGCTTGAACCGAACCATGGGCCCCTGGAAGGCGGGACGGAGGTTGTCATCACCGGTATCAACTTCCAGAACACCAGCAGTTTGCGTTGTCGATTCGGCGCACGCGTTACAGCAGCCGCCACGTTCATCAACTCGACGCAGTTCACGTGCGTCGCTCCCAGCGGCTTCGAGCCACGAGACGTGTACGTGGAAGTTGCCAACCACGGGCTCTTTGGCGAGATAACTCCGGCTGCGTCCATGTTCACCGCTAGCAAGAAGGTGTTCACGTACGACGGCGAGATGGTCACCGACTCGGTATTCCCCTCACTGGGCTCGGTAACGGGGAACTTCTCGGTTCGCATCACGGGTGGCCCATTCCAGAAAGGCGATCAAATCCGCTGTAAGTTCGCTGAAGTCGTTGTAGTCGCCGACTGGGTCAGCTACGACGAGATTCTGTGCATGGCGCCACCGCACAGTCCCGGCGTCTTCACGCTCCAGGTGACTCGCAATGCTCAGGACTACACAGACACCCTCGTGCCGTTCATCTACTACGCGGAACAAGGCGTTCGCTCCATCTCCCCTACTTTTGGTCCTGCGTTTGCCGCTGGAACGAGAGTCGACGTCGATGGAGTGGCATTCGTCAACTCGTCGTTGATCGCCTGTCGATTCGGGTACGTCGTGACGCCGGGGGAGTACGTAAGCTCGACGAAAATGCGCTGCACAACTCCGCCCTTACCCATACACAGTGGTGGGTTGATACCGGCGCCACTGCCGGAGTATCGGAACCAGTGGGCAGACCCGAACGTTGGCAGCGTCTATCTGTTCCCGGACGCGTACTACTATCCGCAGTATCTCACCCGCTTGGTGTCTCTGGAGGTGTCGAACAACCAGCAGGACTTTTCTCTCAGTGGCATCAACTTCCTCTACTACGAGGACGAGACACTGGCAGCGATCGCGCCGACGCAGGCTTTCGACAGCGACGAAGTGCTCACCATCTTTGCCTATGGACGCAACTTCATCAACACGACAGCCTTATCCTGTCGTCTTGGGCTCCAAGTTTTCCCAGCGACGTTCGTGACTTCCAAGCTGCTTCTGTGTGCAGTCGAACACCCAATGGTGTACGACGATGCAAGGCGCGGATCCCACAAATTCCACGATCTGGCTCAGCCAAGACACGCGCTCTTCGAGGTGTCCAACAACGGCAAGGACTTCACCTCCAGCCATGTCGCGTTTGAGTTCCTCGGAGCGTGTCCGACCGGATTCTTCTGTCCCAAGCAGCTTCAAGGCTCGAACGGGAAGGTTCCGTGTCCTCGTGGCACGTACTGTCCTGGCGTGGGGAACACGGTCTTCACACTGTGTCCTCGAGGCACGTACCAGTCCAAGACCGCGCAAGCTGGGTGTCTACGCTGTCCTATCGGCTATCACTGTCCACATACAGGGATGCACGTGCCGCGCGTGTGTCCAGCGGGCTACGTCTGCGACGTCACGGGGATCGAAGAAGCCGACCAACCTTGTCCTGAAGGACACTATTGTCTCGAAGGAACGGCCACGACCGCGACGACGTGTTCACCGACTCCAAGTTACACCGGACTGCTCGTGGCTTCTCCATCCGCTGCTGAAAAGCCCACGACACTACGTCGAGAGCGTGGTAAATCCTCGTTACTCAGTGTTCAGGCAAGGAAGAGCGGTTGCTGGCGGAACGAGACGGACGACTTGGGGCTGCAGCTAAGCGCGCGCCCTTCCCGGTTCTGGATGGAGCTCCGTCAGCTCCCGTTGAGTCCGGGCTCTTCGTTTGATGCACCCCTGCGCGGTCGCTTCTGCTTGGACGATTCCTGCATGAAACTCGCAGACGCCGACAACCTACGCGTTCACGACACGTACTTCGACTACGACTCGACCGACTTCGCGCTGCGACGACCGGTGGTCTGTCCGGCCGGGTCGTACTGCCACCCTGGAACGGCAGCCAGTGACTCCCTCATGAAGAACTTCTCGACCTCTCAGCCCTGTTTCGAGGCCATGTACTGCCCCGAAGGCAGCGCGAATCCTCGCGGCTTTGGCGAGTGCGCTCCAGGCTTCTACTGTCCGTTCGGTACGCGAATCCCGTGTCCGGCAGGCACGTATTGCCCCCAAACGGGTCACATCGCGCCGCTCCCGTGTCCACCGGGTACTTTCAACGGCATGACAGCGCAGTCGAACTGCACGTCGTGTCCTGCGGGGTTTCTCTGCCCAGGATTTGGTCGCGTGATGCCGGCGTTGTGTCCTCCAGGCTACGTGTGCAGCAAGACGGCGCTCGCCTCGCCCACCAGTCTGTGTCCTCGAGGGTTTTACTGCCTCCAAGGTACAGCGACGTCCGACGGCTTTCGCAACGACACGAGGTTGCGGCCGTATCCCTGTCGGCCTGGGACCTACTGCCTCAAAGGCGTCGTGGCGGACGAGGTGCGTGTCGGAGACTACAGATACCCGCAGAACTGCACGGCCGGGTTCTACTGCGAGCTGGGGTCGTATTCGCCCACAGGTTCCGGTCTCTGTCCTCCTGGTTTCACGTGTCCAGGCGGAACGGCAGTGCCGATCCCGACTGCCGAGGGCACGTTCGCTCAGCTGGAAGGCACCGTGGCGGCAGCGCAATGTGCTCCGGGCTACTACGCACCGACGATCGAGTCCAAGGAGTGCGTGCCGTGCCCGCCCGGCACATCTTGTGAGAACGACGGCACCGCCGTCGCGACGATCTGTCCGCCTGGATCGTATCGCGGAAGCTTGACGGCCGATGGTCTGGCCTGTCTCGCTTGCCCGCAAGGCACGTGGTCCAAGAACTGGGAGCTCCGTGGCGTCGAAGAGTGTCTGGAGTGTGCGCCCGGAACGGTCTGCCCCATTGACGGCATCTCGAATCCGTGTATCGTCGACGACCTCCCCTTTGTGTACACGCCCGTAGCAGCCAGCCTGACGTTCGCGCAGTGTCTTGAGCGAGGCTCCAACTACTTCTTCGGGGTGTTATTGGAGCCCTGGATCGATGAGCTTGGGCGCGGTGCTCACTTCCTCCCGAGTCGCGACGCGGGACGCTGCTACGAGAACTCGCAGCCCAGAGGATCGGATCTGTACCAGCGCTTTGCCGACTTCCATGGGCCTCTCTACGAGATCAGTACAGGCCTCGGCGTTCCTCATCAAGGATACGGCGACGACGCGCAGTACCCGGCGCCCAACATGTTTGCACGCGGCTCCCTGGCGATCGATCTGCCGGTCTCCAGAGCGTTCGACGTCGCGCGCAACTGCACACCGGGGTTCTTCTACAAGAAGCAATGGTATCCGGGCACCTGCGAGGCCGACATCTTCTGCTCCGCCTCGGTCTGGACGAAGAGCGCGTCCGCTGTCGAACTGGTAGCGCAGGCCCAGCCATGCCCCGAGGGCTACGTGTGCGACGCATCGACTACTGCAGACACCGCGTTCGCGCACCCTTGTCCTGCCGGCTACGTCTGCGCAGCCGGCACAACACCGGACTTGACGCTTGACTCGCCACGGGGCCAGCTTCAGGAGCTTTGTCCCGCCGGCAAATACTGCGTGGCAGGCACGGCCGAGTCTCAGAAGGAGAAGTACTTGTGTCCAGCAGGCTTCTTCTGCCCGACAGGTACGGCAAACCCGATGCTCGGCGAAGTAGCCAACGACGCGCTGCGTCGACGCCTCTCGAGCGAAGAGAGCAACCCGTTCCTGTTCCTGAACTACACCAAGTACGTCGGCGAAGGAGACATTCGCTTGGTGTCGGCGCACGATATGAGGTGCTTTGACGGCATCGACGACGACCTCGTGGAGATCTTCCTGTTGCGGCAGGACCCGAACACGGAGGGCAAACACATCGTCGTGAACCGCGCGCAAGAGCGCAACCGGCTGTGTGCACGGGACCACAAGTGGCGATCGGTGGCGCTCGCACTGCGGCGCAATGACTGCGACTGTGTCGCCCAGATGAAGGTGGCACGCCGTGTCTTCCAGCTCTGGAAGTGTACGGTGGCGCCGTCAACGACAAAGCCGACGGTTTACGACCGCAAGCGCTTTGGCTGGGCAGAAGTGCACAACTCCGCCACGCAGTGCGTCTTCCCTGGTACTCGAGGCTCAAAGCCGGTCGATCTGACGGCGTTCGTGGCGACGGGAGGCAGCGGTGTTTCCTTCCAAACCGGTTGGACGGAGCACACGGCGGTACACTCGTACGCAGAGCTTCAGACGCTCGTGATGGCCAAGTACGCCGCTCAATCCGCTTCCGTGGATCCGTTCGTGTACGATCTGCACCACGCGTTCGAGTTGGTCGAGGCTTTCGGCGAAGAAATGCCAAACTTTGCAGGGTTCCTGTCCGGTTCAAGTGAAGACAGCGAAGGCGATCTACTGAGACTGGACGCCTGTGCGTGCTCCAAGATGTTCATGTGCCCGAACGGCACAACGTCAGCCACGGGATCCGACGACATTGACCAGTGCATCAAAACGGGTGACGAGGTCCTGCGACGCACGAGTCCTCTGCCCCTGACGAGCGACCGCGTGAGAAATGGCTCGGACTTCCAGGAGCTAACGGGTGTTGCAGGTCACGGACTGGGCAGCCTCGTGCTCGAGCCTTTCGAGGTGGCGGTCGTGACGATCAACACGACCCAGTTGTACCGCAACATGACGTATGGAGCGCACTACCAGATCTCCGTGTACCAGGGCTGCAAGCCGTGTCCGCCGCAGTACAAGTGCGGCCTGGCCAACGAGCCGCCGAGCTGTACGTATCCCGACGGCGATAATACCACGGCGACGCGGCTGTACGCCCAGTGCTTGGAGAAATACGACGGCGACACGTTGGTCTGCAACAACATGCCGTTCTTCTGTGAGCGACGAACGCTGCCTCTTGCCGAGCTCTCTCGAAGCGCAGCCGACAGCGGGAGCAACGAAACGACCACCGTCGCAGGCTGCTGTGCGTGTGAGCGGCAGGAAATGCCCTACTTCTTCGAGAACGCGGCGGTCATGGACCGAGGATTCCCGGACAACAAGCACGGGTATCTGCAGTTCAGTGTGGCTGCGCTTGAAAGGATCGAGGTCACGATGGCCGTGGAGCTGCTGCATGGGCTTTACGTGCGCGACTTCGCCGACGGATTCACCGAAGACGTGTTCGACTTGACCGTCTTCACGCCTGGACGCGCCGACTACACGCCGTCGACGCCGTCGAGCAACACTTTCCTCGCTGTCATGCAGCAGGCAGACATGGACGACTTGATGTTGCCTTTAAACCTGCCGGAAGAGTACGTGCGAGTGGCAGGCACGCTCACGTACACGCAGAAGGTGGCGAGTACGCTACTCATCAACCGCATGGCGGACATCTTCGTCGGTGACCCGCAGCTTCCGAGCAAGCGAGGCTACATCCGCAACACGGAGCAGAACAGCATCGGAGAGTTAGTCCCGGCGAACTCGAGTGGCAATGGCAGCACCGACAGTGACGCAGTGGTGGTGCCTCCGACGGACTACTTCGGGCTGTACTCTGTCCCTGATCCGCTGGAAGTCATGCAGCGTTCGGACTCGTGGTGGGCTCAAGAGCTCGACGGCTCGGAGTTCCTGGCGCTGCCTTATCTGCCTTTCTTCTCGTCCTGCCGCGGGTTCGACTCGAACCTTTTCCTCTTCAAAATGCTCGAGACGCATCCAGACTGCACCATGGTGAGCTACGAGGAGACCATCGAGGTGGACCAGTACCCGTGGCGGAAGAAGCTCACGCCCAACGCCGACAGGTGCTTGATCCAGTACACGGCGGAAGTGGCGGCTTCGTCCTCGCTCATTTCGTCCATCTCTTCTGCTGCGTCTTCCTTGACGTCCAGCTCCAACGTAGCCAACGCAGCCACGACGTTCGCCACGTTCCAACGTGGCGTGAGTCTCTCCTGTCTCTACGAGGAAAACCTCGAGGGCGGAGCGGAGAAGCTGCGTTGGTACGAGGCTCCGACGGGCACGACGCTGTTCCACGTCACGCGTGATCCAGCGTCCGCCGATTCCTTTGTAGCCGAAGGTGACGCAGCGTCCGGAACCGGGTGGGGGCGTTCAGCTACGCTGCAGAGCTACTTGAACACCGACGCGCTGATTCCAGTCAAAGTGGGCGACGGTGCTGGCCTTCCGCTGGCCGTGCCGCAGGAGGTTTATCTCAATCTGAGCTACTACCAGGTCACGCCCGGCCAAAAGAGGCTGGTGGAAGCCTCCGTCAACTTCGGGAACTTGTGCGCCGTGACGAGATCCGCCGATCTACTGGCCACGCTGGCCAAGAAGGGCATCTCTCCATGCACGATCAGCAAGGCCACCAACCAGCTGGCGTCCAAAGAGTATACGCTGCTGGTCTCCTGGGAGCCGCTGGACTGGTTCGAGCTCATGAACCTCTTCCAGTTCACCGTGGACGTGTATCTGGGCTTCTTCACGCTTGTCGCCATGGCCAGTATGATCCTTGGGTTCGTCGTCTGGGTCATCAACCGCTTGTTCACCAAGATGAAGCGGCCGCCCAAGTTCCGCATGAAGCTCTTGCTCAAGAACGTGGCGTCGCCGCCTCCCGTCGGCATCTTGATGGCGTCCGTGCCCATATTCGCCGCCTGTCTGTTGATCTACACTTGGTGGCACGTCCTGGCCTCGGCGACGCCACTTACGACTCCAAATGCCGCCTCGTTCGAGGGCACGGCCGGCGACTGGCTGGACCAGATCTCGCTGGACAAGACGCGCGTGCAGAACTACAAGCGCGGCCGCGTCGGCTTGAGTCTCGTCGTCGTCGGGATCTATCTGCTGCTGCTCGGCTCGCGGTTGCTCGTTCCAGAGACGTTGGACTTGAAACCCGAGGACAACGCGTACCAGGAGATGACGGTCTCCGCTCCAGCAGATCCGTTCTCGGTCGAAGCGGACAAGGAGGAGGAGGAGGAGGAGGAGAACGAGTTCTGGGACCCGCGCTTGTGGAAGCGCTCCAACCTCCTGCTCACCACCCTGTGTTTCATGGCCGCTATGCTCATGTTCTGGGAGTTCTCGTACTCGCCGTCCTTCACCGAGCACATCTACGGCTACCTGGTGCTCTTCAAGATCCTGCGGTCCGCCACGGAGTTCCTTCTCGAGCATTTCCTGCACGAAAAGCTCTTGACGCTGCCGTTCTGCGTCGTGCTCTCCGCCTCGGAGAGCATGATGGCCATGGGCTCCGCCGACTTCATCGGCTTCACGCTCTTTTACTTCGTCAACTTGACTCTGGTCATGCTGGAGCACTTGTACACGGCGCCTTTGCTTCGTCGCATGCGCGCGCTGTGGCCCAAGTGGCGTCTCTCGCTTCAGCGGAGGATGAAGAAGCGACGTCGACGCACTCGAGAGCAGAAAGCGCAGGACGAGGCGGACTGGAATCGGGTGTGTGAACGGATCGACAATCAAGCGGCGGGAGTCGAGGCCGTTCTCGAAGGCGTGGCGGGCTACAGCGTCGTCTTCACGGAGCTCTTCCTCGCGCCCATCCTGCTGGCTTTTCAAGCCTTTTTCAGCGATGACACTTGCATGCCGGCGCTCTACGGCGTGAGGCAGACAGACCTGCGGTACTACGCGCTCTTCTCCCTGTTCATTATCCCCAGCAACTTCATTCTCGGAGCTCTTCAGCTCAACACCATGGAGCTTGCGCACGGATGGAAGCTCTACGAGTACTCGGCATACCAGCGCCACCGCTTCGCCACGCGCGATACTCGATGGCCGCTCGCTCACACGTCAGCAGACGAAAGCATCCACCCGAGCTGCCAGAGCCTCGACTTGCTCTGCTTCTCGTCGCAGCTCTACTTCTTGCTGGCGGTCTACTCGAGCGGCATCCTCTTGAGCATGCTGGGCGTGTCGGTGTGGCTTCGCGCCAGCTACAGCTTCTTCGGAGACCCCGTCACGCTGTTGATCATTGGCGTGGTGGCTTTCCTCATGCGTGCACTGGAGATGAGTTGCATCCGCCTGGGCGACAAGCTCAAGGTCTGGAAGCCGCGCAAGCTCGCGGACGGCACTCTGGACGAAGACCTCACCGCCAAGCTCGCGCTGGGTGCTGGTCGCCAACGAGAACTGGAGCACGAACGCTTGGAGCTGCAAGCACTCAACTCGGAGCGATTTCGGCACCGCTTCTTGGAGCGCAACCGGCCGTGGGTTCTCCAGCATCTCGCAGAGCTCTTCACGCCGCGAACACTGCAAGCAACGGAAGGACCGGCAGGCGACGGCCGCCCCAACTCGGAATACGTGCGCGATATGTACCACGAGCTGGTGAACATGGGCGAAGGGCGACGTCTGCGCGGCGACAGGTCCGACATCTCGTCGGACGGGGAGGATGACGTGGAAAAGATGCGGCGAGCTTGGTCGAACGTGCCGGTCGAGGGCGCATCGCGAGACTTGGCGCTGTACTGGCTGGCACGAGCTCGTAAGCGACGAACGTTTGCGAAACTGGTAGCCGGTGTCCTTGCTGCTAGTCGCCAGAGCGAGTGTGTTGTCTGCGGCAAGCGAGAGGATGGCGGCTACACGCTTCACGTGGACCTGGCAGCGGTGGACGGAGCGAAGGAGCATGATCCACGCGCGTTGGATCGACTCATTGACGGCTTCGAGAAGGAGCTCGGAGCTCAAGAGATGGACGCCGACCTGTGGAAAGCGTACTTCCGCAAGCACGCAGCCTTCGCCACGCTCTGCAACGTGTGCTTGACAGCCAGGCAGGAGGCGGTGGCGAGCCGTGGCGCCAATAAGCTTGTTACCGGCATGCGAAAGCTGCGCGCGGACGAGTTCTCGAGCGATGACGGCAGCGACGAAGACGGAGGCGACGTCCCGTTCGCTCCGATGGTCGTCGCGCGCGGGTCCATTGAGGGCCGCGTGCTCACGAAATGGCTGCTGGCTGCCAGGAAGCGAATGGGCGGCGCGTTCCCGCGACCAGAAGCGCAGGAAGAGATGGAGCGGTACGCTCGCAAACTCAAACGTTCGCGTCGACGAGCCGGCAAGAAGGATCACGTCGACTCGGACGACGAAGGCAGAGACCCGTCACGCCACTGGCGCCTCGAGCTCAACGAAGCGGCTCGAGCACTCGCACTTCGGTGGGTGTGGGAAGCTCGAGACGTCCGCGATGCTGCCGCACGCAATGCCGCTGCCGAGTTGAGAGGAAAGCTGCAGACACTCGCGGACCAGATCATCGAGGCCGACGACTGGTTCTTCGGACGAGAACTGCGTGAAGCAGGGCTTGCACTGCGAGACGATGGGGCTCAGCTGGCCCAAGAGCAGGCTCGAGTGGACGAGGACTTGGCCCAAAAGATCCGCGCCACGGAGCGCGACGTCGAGACCTTCGTCGAGCAGAAGCGGTCAACGAATACCACAGAAGAGCGAGCGTTCACCGAGCTGATGGCCAAGGAGCGTGAAGATGGCAAAGCGCGGGTATCTGCCCGCGAGCTTGAGTTGATGGAGGCCTTCAAGCAGAAAGAGACCGAGTTCGCTGCCGCCCAGCGCCAAGCTCGCGACGCAGGTGAGTTGGCCCCCGCTCTGGTGGCCGAACACCGCACGTACCTGGCCAAGATGGCGGAAGACAGACGTACCGAGCTCGAGGCGATGGAGGAGGCTGCACGCACCAAGACCCAGCAGAAAGAAGACGCGTTCGCTCGGAAGTTGGCGCTGGCTGAAGCTGCCATCGCGAGTCGTCGGGCGCTGGCGCAACATCGCGTCTTAGCTCTGCGGAAAGAAGCCCGCGGCGTGGTCCGTGCTCGCGAATCGGCCTGGCAGTCGAAAGCCCGTTCTTGGATAGACCGCGCCTCTCGCAAGGTGCAGGTCAAGCAGCAAGAAGATGCCGAAGCTCAGCTCAACGACAAGCGCCGCCGCAAACGCGTGCTGCTTGCCACGTGAGTATCGATTTTTATCGATACATCACTTCGAACAAAGAGTGATGTAAAAAAAAAACGCAGCTCGTTTTTTAACAAAAAATAATACTACTGTAGTAGTTTGTAAATGAAAATATTATGTATTGACAGGCCAAAAGGTAAAGCACAAGTATGTTGCAGATCTTTTGGTGATCTTTTTATATGACACAGGAACGAGCTGGCACCGATTCTCGAAGCGAAAATGAGCGATCATCCCCAAAATCTTCAGCTCAACACCATGGAGCTTGGCCAAGGATAACGAGTGCTCCGCTTAGCTGTGACACTGATTCACCCACCACACGATACTCGATACTCGCTTAGCTTGCATTGCAGCACATGAAAGCGCACTAGCTTTGCTGTTCACCGCCGCTCTGGGTATCTGCGAGTTACCGGATGGTGCAGGTCAAGCAGCAAAAAGATGCTGAAGCTCAGCTCAACGACAAGCGCCGCCGCAAAAGGTGAGCATCAATTTTA
>KV737563.1:2108-20852 GCA_000500225.2 Phytophthora pinifolia | reverse complement strand
AATATGCGGCGAAAGCGGGAGGCCACGAAATCCGGAACTCGGCCATTTACCTTCGCGAACTCAGCGGCCTCAGTAACACCCGCGTTCCGCTGCAGTGTACAGTGGATTTCCAAGGATTTCGCGTTCTCTGCTCGTCCAAGATCCCGATTGAGGTCGTCGCGTGGACGGAATCGGGCGACATCCAGCGCATCTCGAAGCAATTAGTGCACGGCAGCGTCAACCGAGGCAAAACGGTGACTTTCCAGAACAAGGAGCTCGACGAGGCGCTCGCCAGCGTCGCCAGTCGACTCAACCTCAGTCGCCATAGCGCCAGAGGGTACCAGGATCTCACGTCAAAGAGCATCAACGCAGCTGCAGACATGCTGGGCTACCTCAACGGCCAGAAGCAACTCGTCGTTCTCAACTTCGCCCGCGCGATGCCCCCCGAAGACCCGGATGTTACTCCTCATCTGCTTCAATCGACTCGAGGTATGACCATCATGTGGCGGCAACTTCGCCCGGAACTTGTGAAAACCTTCAAGACGCCGTTATCCCCCGACGCGCTGTCTTCGCTGACATATCGCACGCCAGACTGGCAAACGCAAGCCCTCGGCGTCGAAGAAGCCACAAAATATCTGGTGAAAGAGGTTATCCCCTTATTCGCCGTCAAATTATCGCAAAAATCCGATTATTTCGACTCGCCCGAGTTTGAGTTGGTCAAGGAAATGCACCGACATGGTATCAACGTGCGTCACCTCGGTCTCCTACGTGCTCAATTCCTTTTCCAGTTATCCGGAACTGCCACGCTGCAGTACTCGACAGCGGAGATCCAGACGACTCGAGACTTTACTCGAGAACTGGCGCGAGGCTCGCATGTGTACATCAATGGGAAAACGAGTACCGTGAGTCGCGACACAAGCCATCGCTTTGACGCGACGTGTATCACGCTGTCGACTCCCCATATGGGCGACTCGATCCAGAACGTTGTAGTGTACGGAGGCAGACTGGATTGCCAAGAGCGGGCGTCCTCAATAAGGCGCTTCCTGCTTGGAGAAATGGTGGCAAGGACATTCAAGAACATCGTGCGGCATTTCATGCGGCTAGCAGCGAAGACGAACTCCACAGGCCTGACACCGATGCTGCACAAACAGATTTTGATCCAGTCTCTGAACCTGCTAAGTGGCAGTCGAAGCGGAAGCGAAACACTGTGGAAAATTCATATTTTCGAGGGGATTCGGGCTCGGTTTGGGCTTCGAGCAGTGTCAGAAGTCGACAAACAAAACTTACGACAGGCGCTCCTGCCTGTTCTCGAGTACATCATTCGTCGAGTGGTGGAGATGCTGGCAATTCCAATGTCTCCACTCTCCTTGGAGCGCTTGGCACAACTTCCAGACTGCTACACGTTCGTGCTAGATGATTTACTGGGATCTGGAGATCACTATCGCGTGAAGCACAACGTCTCGATGTTGTATTTCTCCATGGCATCTCTGCTGTTGTTACAAGCGACGGTAAAGCAAGCCACATCATACAAACAGCTTGTTGTAGCGGACGAACCGAGCGGATACTGGCCGTTGTGCGACCGGAGAGGAACGTTTGAGCCTGCAAATCTCGGCTCATACGGTAACACATTTCGAGGGAAGTACCTTCCAGGCTGTGCACTGGAAGGCGATGGTCCAATCATGAACGCCGACATGAATCGATCAGTGGAACTGCGGAAAGCTTCGCGAAGTTGCATTCAATTCCCGTACGATGAGCGCTTCTATCCTTCTTCTGTGGAGTCTCACGTGTCTCTAGAGACCTGGTGTCGTTGTGATGGCCACGAAAGCACCCGCCGCGTAGTCTTAACACTCGGTCGCTTCTGTATCAGTGCTCTCAAGGCAAACGTCTGGGCGTTCAGTATCAATGTGAAGAATATCGACATCTCAGCGTTTGGATCTCAAGTCGTCGTGGGGAAATGGACGCACTTGGTGGGGACTTATGACGGCACTATCTTGCGATTCTACGTGGACGGAATGCTGCTGAATGAAGTGGAAGTGGCGAATGTTGTCGACCTGGAAATTCAGAAGCGAGAAGCTGTGATGGCCAAAACGCGAGAAGATATCGCAGATCTCGAGGATGAAGCCAAGGGCGCCTGCTTCAAGGAGATCGACCGGGAAGCCAAGGTTTTCTTCACGACGAAAGAAGGGAGACGCCAGATCAAAGCCATCAGCACCAAGTTGCTTGATGAGCACGAGTTCCGTGTACGATTGTCCCAAAACGCAGCGAAAGAGGCAGAAGACAACGGTTCCGGGTCACCGAAGAAGGTCGATTCAGGGCCAGCTTCGGTGAAGAAAGACGCGTCCAAAGTATCCCGTACCGACTTTGAGCCGTTGGCAAAAAAACAGATTTTACGAGAGAAGTTTGATGCCAAGTGGATGATCGTGGCTGCAGAGTTTAAAGAAATGAGGGAGCGAGTAAACTTGAAGATTCAAAGAGAGCTGGACGAGCAGTCCGACCAAGAAGCTCGTCAGCTACGCATCGGATGTTTATCTTCAGTTCGGCGGAGAGACGGCAAGTACTTCTTTCACGGAAACATCGCCCATGTCGCTTACTACAACGGTAAGATGCTGAGTCGCGATCAAGTTAATGCCCACTACGTAATGGGAACGCGCGATCGCGCGCATGAATCCGATCATTTGTTCGCACTGGCATCAAGTCGATTTTCTCGAGCTCTTGAGTACGCACCGGACGACAAGCGGATGCTGGAGAAGTTTGCGGAAAACATTTGCGCATCGCTGAAGTACGACTTGGACCATCAACACGCACGGGACGTATACAAGAAGAAGGTTCGGTGTGGCCTCAAACCCTTTATCGCCACAGAAAACGCCCATGGGATTGCTGAAGTCATGAAAAACCTGCCTCGGGAGCCCATTTTCAGCGATTTGTTCTTGCTCTGCTACCACAGCGTGCTGAAGATCCAGCCCTCGTATTTCCAAGCCACCGAGTCGGAACAGTGTCGACTAGCACTTCGAGAATTGGGAAGAATGCCGTTTGCCTTTTTCTTGGGATCACGGGCGGCGAACTCGTTGGTGAACATCATGAGCTTGTACGACCACTCGGACGAAGAGGATAATATCGTATCGACTTTTGCCGATATTATATGCAAAGTATTGGTGGAGTTTCCGACGTTTTACGGCGACCAACTGACGAATATGCTGTGGCTTCGCGATTTAAACAACCCGAAAGCTGTGATTTACTTTGTTTTATCCGTGGAATCAAGTGAAGATATCCGCTACATCGATCTCAAGGACGTGCTGGATATATCGGAAGAGGATATGGATATTATCGCAAAAAGTAACAGATTTTGTGCGGGTCTTCACCTCGCTCGCTGCTCGCGTTTATCTGATGTTACGATGAGGCGAATCGCTTTCAGTTGCTCCCAGCTAGAGGAGCTCGACATCTCCTACTGCACGTTGATCACGGATCTCGGCCTTGCAGCGGTAGGGAAATACTGCAATCGATTGGTGAGATTGAAGATGGTGCACTGCTCTCAAATTCGAGACGTTGGGGTTGAAGCGATTGTACGTACAAACCCGAGACTTGAAGAGTTGGCACTAAGTTTCTGCGAGAGAATATCGGATCGTTGTTTCCTTACAATTGGCAAATCCTGTCCAGGCCTGGCGGCATTGGAGGTGGAGCACTGTGTTCAGCTAGGGAACAGCGCGATGAAGTACCTTGCCACGATGCTGGTAACCCCCACGAAGTTGCGGAGGCTGAATATCGGAGGATGTCGGCGCATTGGAGACGAAGGTTTACTCGAGATCCTGAAAGTGTGTACAGGATTACAGAAAGTCAATCTCCGACTCTGTGACAAGATGACAGACCTCTCTCTGCGAACTCTCACTCATAACTGCCTTGAGCTAGAGTCCCTGAACGCGGAAGAGCTCGACTCGCTGTCG
Organism: Phytophthora pinifolia; assembly: GCA_000500225.2. Taxonomy (NCBI): domain Eukaryota; phylum Oomycota; class Peronosporomycetes; order Peronosporales; family Peronosporaceae; genus Phytophthora; species Phytophthora pinifolia. The sequence continues at coordinate 16,935 of KV737563.1, read as the reverse complement.
TATAAAGCATTTGCTTTTGATCAAGAAGGTGATGGGAGGGCCGTCGTGGATAGAAACCTGCTGCGGAAGGTGAAAACACTCAACGTATCCGGTTGCACGGGCTTGAACGACTTGATGCTGGGTCACTTGGGCCATCGTTCGAAGGCTCTCGAGTCACTCAACATTTCGGCCTGCACAGAGCTAAGCGATCAAGGTCTTCTTTGGCTTCTGGACGATATGCTCGACAACTCCGTCGGTGGCACCTGCCTCACACACATCGACGTGAGTTACTGCCCACGGCTAACAGCTAGCGGGATCCACAGAGTTGTTCGCCGATGTCCTGCTCTTGTGTCGCTCAATTTGTCGGGATGCACACACTTGAGTGACGCCAATGTCATTGAAATTGTGAATTCCTGCACCAAGATTGTGAGATTGGAGCTGGCGTTTTGCCGCGAAGTGACCGATAGCGTGCTGTATGCTATCGCCAAACACCTGAGTCTGGAAGAACTCAACTTGTCGCGATGTGTACGTATCACGGACGACGGGATGTTGGAGATTGCCGGCCAATCTTCGGTTCTTCGACTACTCAACGTCTCTGCGTGTAAAAAGCTGAGTGGCCGAACGCTGACTGCCTTGCTTGAAGGGTGTCGACTGCTCGAAGCGATGGACGTGACACATTGTCCGCTCTTCTCGCCTGAACTGCTGGCTAGATTTATCAAGCGGAAAGTCAAGGTAACTTGTCAAAAGCTTGAGGAAGTTTTAATCGCGTCGGCCGTGGGGGTTCTCGAGGCAAAAGATCAGCAGGAGCGTGACGAAGCCGAGCAACAACAACAGCGCCAGATTAGCTCCGAGGCGTTGCACTATATGACTCCAGAACGCCGGGCCAATTACGCGAAGGAACTTCTAGCAAAGAAGCCTGGACGAGTTCCAGCAGGACAGGATGTCAAGAAGCCGTCATCAAACAACCTGCCGCCGATAGTGAGAAGGAGTGAGCACGAGGATTAGAGTTTATGAACAACGAACGTTTAAACATACCCATTTTGTACTGGGATAGCAGGAGCCTGAAAGGCATTGCTGTGGCCAGCCCAACCGGGATTAATTAGGCGTCGGTAATACTGAAGCCCGGAACTTGAAGCCGGTAAACTGAAGCCGGTTACCGATCCGCTGATCCGTGCTCGAGAGTTTATCCGAGCGATTACTGTGTTCTCCAGCCCTCCTCGGTCTCGCGCTGATGGATGGATAGCGTTCACTTTCCAGGCGCGTGCTTCGGTACGTAAGCTATCCCAGCCTTCGCCAAAGCCCTAGTTTTATTACGGTACAAATTTGGGAACCACTGAAACGGACGTCGACTATATTCATGTCGTTGACTTCGTTGTTGCTGGCAAGTAGCAAGCCGCGGTCTTCTGCTGTGCAGTAGCGGCAAGATGGAAGCAATTGAAGTTGATGAGGAGATGCGGCGGCTCGAAGCAGATCCAAGCGGCCCATTGTCTTCACATATTCAGCAGTCCATGCGTGCGTTCGCCAACGGAGTGCAAATGACCCGGGAAACTTGTTGCATGACGATGAATTCCTAGCTAATATTACAGAAAAGGATGAGCTGGCGCTGCTTCGAGCGGAGAATTCTTTATTGAAGAAGAAAGTCGAAGCTCTGGAGAAAGGAGGTCGTGGAGACAAGCCGGGCTTGTGAGTATGCGTGGCGAGTTGAATGCCCACACGTACTACTCGCTCATGACCATATACTTTGTCATGCCCAGGAAACTTGTGATCAATGAGAAGGAGATCCAGCAGATCGATAATCTGCTCAAGAAAGCAGAGGTAAGCCTTGCCTTATCGCGTGTATAGGAGTTGCTTTGAAAACAAATGCAACGGAATGGCGGTATGGTGATAGGACGCGAAGATGGAGGCGATGAATTATGCATCAAGCACATCAAGAGAAAAGGTTTGCCACCTTCACATTTGCTGTGGAATGCGAGCGAGGATGCTAACACGCTTGACACTTGGATCGATTCTCAGCTGGGCCAAGACGTTCGCGTTTTACAAGCCATTTTGCAGAAAGTAAGCGTTCAGACGGTATAACACGACGTTGGAGAGATTGATAAAGCGAATTGAACCAGGCTAAAGCTGAGCGGCACGCCTTCAAGAAAAAAGTCAAGGCGAGCGAGGAAAAGCTTCGTGTCGAGAGAGCCAAGATGAACCAAGTAAATGCTGCCAGCAACATGGAGTACTTGATGCATTGGCTGAACGTGTCAACCAATTTGCTGGACAGGAAGAAATTCGCTTCCAAGTCGACCGAGAGATCTTCGCCAAGATCATCAAGGTAATTCACCTTTCCCCAAACTACATTATGTTTTACTAATCAGCACACTGATTGCTATAATTTCTAGGATGACCGAGATGCTTACAATCAAGAAGTGGACATCCTTGTTCAGAAGGTCACAGCAATCCAGAGAGAGAAGTACGAGCTGTTTCTGTGGGCAAAGGATGAGCAAGAACGGCATTTGCAGGAGATACGGAAGCTCACTAGAGCGCTTGGGAGGACAAAGCGTGTCGTAGATGATCAGGTACGAAAACTGCCCAAAGTAAGGATCGGTGTGTAAGCTTGTGCTCATTGGCTTCTTCCTCCTTCAATCTAGGCCACGAAAGGCACTGAAGTTCTCAACAATGTCCAACAAGTGCATTCCACGGTGCTTCGTCCAACAAGCCGCTAGCAGTTGTGGAGTCCACGAAATAAAAACTACCGTTTCAACGCCGAGTTCAGGATTCTGCATTTTTCGACCCGCGAATTTGGCAACAAGCGTCATATCACTGAGCCAGTGATCTTCCTATTCCAGCGGACTGTAGATGATTCGTTGGAGACTGCCACGCTGGTCCGAAACTTGGATAACCATCTTGAGGTCGAGAATATCTCCGTCGTCGTCCTTGAACGCTGCGGTCAGCAGCCCGCAGTTAGTCAGTTGACTCGGCTGAATGCCGGAAATGCTGATTTGCGGGGTCTAATTTTTCACAAATTCCCACATCAGAATCCGACTATGAACACGAACAAACACACACCTGCTGACTAACGAACCGAGAATTGGAAGTGATTGTCGCCCCGAGGGTAGTCCGTAGTCTCCACTTGGCCCAGTTGTGCACACGATAAAAGTCATTGGCCGCGTTTTGGTTAAGGACAAATTCTACTTTCCACATGTATCGAAGTATACACACGGAGATATGCATGACAAAGTGAAAAGGATATTGATAATGTGGCGCTTGGTGATCGAGTCCACGAGGTACTCGATGTCCCAAACACCATTGGTCACGGGCGCGTCCAAGTGGAAGTCAACCTCCAGATTAAGCTCGTCCGTGAGCGCGGCCGGGTTGGGCGAGATGTCCACAGCAGTCACGTCCACCGTCGGTCTCGAGCGCAGATAGTCCTCGGCCTCCTGCTGCTTGCTCTCGCTCATAGTTATTATTGGCTGGTGGCTTGGAAACTTTCGCGTCGTTTTGAAAAATATGTACATAGACAAAAGTGGGTCCGCAGCAGAACTATTAAAGGGCGCAAAATGCGCCCTTTATAGCGAGGCTGTTTTATTTGCGCAGCCAAGAAGAATTCTGATAATTTTCAGCGCAATTCGTCTTCTGGAAAGCTCAGTCAAAATTCCAGTAGCGGCAACGGAGCAATCCAAGGTACGTGACGAGTGCCTCGAAGCCGAAGACGAGCTACTGGTACATGTATGTGTCATTTTAGCTCGTGCTCACGGAGATTGCCACAGAAACGGGCAACCAAACCCCAACTTGTGTGAGTTATATTATTCAAAACCGTGAGGCTGGATGAGCAAACGAGAACCACACACAAACACACAGGCCTGGAATGTGCACGCTGAGATTCTCTACTTTTGCTTCTCAGCGAGCGTGCTTCATGCCCAAATGAAAACTTCAGAATTAGTGCACTTCCCAGCAACCTTCAACTGGTAGTTTGAAGATTTATCAATCAAAAGTGCTTGAACGTATCTTGGCAAATGCATGTTTTTACCAGCTTGTAGTGGTTTCCAGACATTCAGCTTGGATCACCGCGGCCCAGCTTGTTGAAGACATCCAGATCTGGCGGTGAGCGGCAGGCTCAGCCGCCAAGGATGACAAACCTACATGTTATGGAAGCACCCGAACGTGTCTTACGGCTCCCAGCTGAGGACAATGGGTGCCCCAATCTGTTATGCCGGTGAGCAAGGTTTCCTCACCGAGCTGTACAAGGCTTTAGTAGGCCTAACTGCATGTTTCCTTTGGTACGGTTACATGTACATTATCAGGAGACTGGCTTCTGTCCACGATGGTATGTCTCTCTCATTGAGTTTCCTCGGAGAGCACGAGCTGGTCAGCACCAGACTCATGGACTCTCCAGGTCACTCACTCTTCAATCTGCGTAGACAATCTACCAGGCTCTATTTCCGTGCGGGTTGGCCCCCACATTGACGTGTCTTGATTCTGGTGACTACGGCCCGGGAAGCACTACAAAGAATTATTTAGTGAATTATCGCCGGCTCGACTTTCCTGTGCCCGCCGCCAGCGATTCGGAAGACGAGCCGACATCCTGACTGGAGTTCGTCGGTGGACCTCTACGTCCCAGCCGTGAACGACAATGCTCCCGCAGGTGGAACGGATGGCCCATGGGGACCTTCCCCCTGTTCATGCCGATGTTGCTGCCCATGATCGAGCCGGTCTCCAACGCGGCCCTCGTACGGTGGAAGAGAGAAAGGCGCGACTACGAGTATAATATGCATGCCCGCTGCCGCATGTCGGGGAAGACTAACACGCGGTAATGCAGTCTGTTCGGGATTCGTTCCAGCCCAGCTGCTGGACGTGCTCTGCGAGATGAAGCTCAACATGGAGTCGGCCAATGGCACTGACGGCATCCTCATCGCCGAGATCGAGCATATCGTGAGCAGTATAAAAAACGGACACGCTCCCTGACGTCAAGGAGCTGTTCAAGAAGGGGTTGAACCTGGGGGAGAGCGACGTGAACGCCCGCCTGATCGACTACTACAAGATGTTCAACGAGATCGTGGACGAGAACGGCCTCCAGGATTGCTTCGGCGGAGTCAATGGCACGAGAGAGAAGTGCAAGAGGTTGATCGCAAACGTGACGCCCGCCTCTCTGAAGCAAGAAGTGAAACAATGTCTCCGCTTCACGCACATGGCCGCCGCCAGTGATCCCAGAGCGTTGTTCCGCCTGATCTTGGAGAAGGCGACCGAGCTGGAGCGTCAGCACGCGCGCCTGAAGCGGGAGAAGGGAGATGCGTCTGGATCGAGCAAGGAAAAACCGAGATCTAGCCAATCAGACAAAGGGAAGAAACTCTGGGAACCAAGACCGCCTGGTACACTGAGCAGATCAGGCTGCCACCAGTACCGAGCGGCCCCCAGCGACTTAGAGGCCCAATACTTCGGCGACGGGATTGTCAAGACCTCTGCCTACGCCGTGCCCGGAATGCAAGGAGATGTACTGGCTGCGCGACTGCACCAAGGCAACTCGCGAAGACAAAGAGGAGCTCTTGCAGAAGATGCGCGAAAGCCGCAGGAACAAGAAGTCGAAGCTGAAGCGTTTGGACGAGCTGCTCCCGTCGGGCGAGCGTGTGGTTCTGCTGTCATACTGCCCCGGCAGCGGCTCGGACTACACTACCATTGGCCGCTCGCACTGGAAGCAGCTGAAAGCCGTGTATCCCACTGTGACGACCGAGGAACTCCAAGTCCGATCCAGAACCAGACCTTCGGATCAACGACGGTGACGGCCAAGATGAAGGCCAAATTGCACGTTCTGATCCACACGGCCGCGGGTCCAATGGAACCCATGAACATGACGGACGTCCTCGTGGTGGGCATCGACGACGGTGAGTTCATCGTGGGTAACGACTTGCTGACCTCGCTAGGGATCGACGTCGACCGCCAGCTCGAGCAGCTTGATTCGCGATGCGAAGACGAGACGGCCTGAAGGCCGACGAGATGCCCGTGCGCGTGGATGGATCCGCGCCAAGTGGAGATGATGACATTTTCGCTGCAGTGGAACGTCTGGTTGACCGTGCGCTGGAGAATCGATTCCTGGTGGAGCACGTGGAGCAATTGCGCACCATCGTGCACGCGCATGACGTGTGGCGATTGGAGCTGCGTGATGACCGGCAAGTGTGCCTCCGCTGGAAGTGCGTCTGAAGGATGGGGCTCGTCCAACCAAGTGTAAGCCCCGCAAATATCATCCGCACACCTGGGAATTCTGAAGTGAATTCAATGTTCGTCTTGTAGAACTAGGACTCGTCTACGAGAACCCCAAGAGTCGGTGGGGGAGCCCCGTCCTGTCAGTAACGAAATCCGCAGACATCATGAATTTGAGACAGACCACGGACTACAGGGCACTGAACGAGCAAACGGACATCATGGCGGCAGTGATGCCGATCCTTTCTCTAGTATTGGAGAATACACATGACATGAAACACTTCGGACTTTTCGATTTTCTTAAAGGTTTCTGGCAACTTCCCTTGGCAGAGCCCTACCAGGAGTTCATGTCCTACATGACCGACGAGACGATTTTCACGCCTCGCCGGGTACCTCAAGGGTATGCAGACGCGGCGATCCATTTCCAGAAGACGATGGAAGAATGTTTCGCCAGCCTGTTGTACAAGCACCGGCTGATCTGGATCGACGAACTCCTGCTGCATGTCGACGACATCAAGGTGTACTTGGAGAAACTGGAGGAGCTGTTCTCCCGGCTGAACCAGTTGGGCCTCAAGCTGAGTGCCAAGAAGTCGAGCCTCTACCAGGCCGAGGTGAAGTGGTGCGGGCGCTTGATCAACTCGCAGGGCGTGCGCCGCGACCCGACCCGCTGGGATCGCTCCCGTATCCGACAACTGCTGGTGAACAACAGCAGTTTGTCTGCGCCATTAACTGGATGCGTGAGAGCCTGGTGGACTTCGCCATTCAAGAAGCGCCGCTACAGAAGCGACTCGACGAAGCCTTGGCGACCACAAAGCGCACACACCGTGTCGCTGCAGGCATCGAGATCGACCTAACCTTGGAAGAACGCCAAGCCTTTGATCAAGTCAAGGAGCTGCTGGCTACATCGGCGGTAATGAACTTTCCGGATGACAGTGCCACCACGGGCTTGTTCACCGCCGCCTCCAACCGTCTACTCGCTGTTGTCTTCCTTGTTGTGTTCTTGTTCGTGCTTGTGTGAGCACCGCCATCTCCGCTCCCCAACCACTCGATCTCGTTAGCCAATCACTGGACGGTCCGTGGTGAACCGGTCCGCCACCTGGCTGAACCGCGCAAGAGCGGTGCACTTCAACGCCAAATGTGACTGGGCACACAGCACGTTACAAATAGGAAGTGCTGGAAGTATGCAATACTTCCAGTGAAGTACTGCTCACTAGTCCCTGGTCTCAGGGGACTGTTAACCAAATAGATGGTAATATAAAGATTGAATATATTTATAGGAGGGCTTAGTTTGGCCTGCAATACAAACTAGAGGACTCCTATAATGAAACCTAATCAACTGACCTATAGTTGGCTCAGAGGCTAACGGGTATCTCGTACCCCGAATAGGCATATGTAATCGAGCACGCGGTTAACGCGCTCGGTCTGACCATCCGTCTGTGGGTGGTCAGCGGTTGACATCGTCAACCTCATTCCCAGCAAGGAGAACAGTGCCTTCTAAAAGGCAGCGGTAAACCGCGGGTCTCGATCCGAGACGATGGTCTCTGGCAAACCGTGGTGGCGGAACACGCTGTCCAAGAACAGCTGCGCGGACTGTTCGCCTGTGACCGTGTCCGGCACGGGTGCGAGATGCACCATCTTGCTCAAGCGGCACACGAACACCAAGATTCCGGTGTTGCCCTTGGCAGGCCAAAGGTGAAGCCGAGACTCATCGACTTCCAGCAGTCGGCTGGGACCGGCAGGCTCTGCAAAGGAGCCAAAGCGTGACCTACAGGCTTCACGCGCTGGCAGGTCTCGCAAGTACGCACGTACTTGGCCACCCATGTGGCCACCAGAAGGTGAAAGAAACCGTGTTGAAGGTCTTCTAGCGGCCGAGATGGCTGCGGGAGGGCACGTCGTGCGCCTCGTGAAGTAAGTCAAACTTCAGATCCTCGTCGTTTCGTACGACAACCCGAGGAGGATCGGACGGGTCTACTCTGTAGTAGAACAGACCGTAATCGTTATCATAGCGGTGTAGCTGCGAGCGCTAACGTGCTCTCAGCCACGCAGCCTTGGCATCCTTGCCCGTGGTGAGATATCGCAGGAGAGGCGCTATGCCGGCGTCCTCCTTGTACGCATCGCGAATGCGATCGTACAAGTCCGAGATGACCCGCGTTATGTGGGCAAGCTCGTAGTCAGGTCGACGCGACCGGGCGTCGGCCAAGACATTGAGCTTGCCAGGCTTGTATTCGACGCGGAAGCTGTACTCCGTGAAGAATGACAGCCAGCGAGCCATTCGCTGCGACAAATGCGGCGAGTTGATCGCAGTCCGCAAGGACGCGTGATCCGTGTAGATCACGAAGGGCTTGGCGCTCAGGAGGTGCACCCTGAATTTCACAAGGGCGTACTTCATGGCATGGAGCTCCTTGTCATGAACGGGGTAGTTCCGCTCGTCAGCCTTAAGCTGCATGGACTGGAACGAGATCACTCGTTCGTGTCCGTCGTCATCGACTTGCAAAAGCGCACAGTCTATTGCATAGTCGGAGGCATCACAGACGACACTGAATGCCTTTGACCCGGCGACGCCAGGGCGGGAGCTTGTTGAAGGCTCTCCTTGATTCCGTCAAACGCATCTTGGTGCTGGTTCTCCCAGCACCAGTCGACATCCTTCTGTCTAGCCTTCTCGGCGTAGCCAGCACTATACTTGTGCAGATAGTTCGCCAGGTCTAGCCACCCGTGGTGTCGGCCAGGACAATATGGCCTTGATCTTCTCCGGATCATCGCGTACACCTGAGCGGCCGACAAAGCAGCGATTTCCTCAGCCACAAAGACACACTTGTCAATGTTGGCATAGAGCTTGCTGGCTCTCATGACCGTCAACTCTTGACGAAGCTGCTCTACATGCACCTTAATAGCCGTCCTGCTGCCATCAGCACGGCTATGGACGACTATATCGTCAAAGTATGTCTGCGTGAATGCACGCAAAGGTCAGAACAACTGCATACCCAGGCGATTACAGGTCGCCGGGGCGCTTGACAGCCCTTGTGGCACTCCCAAAGCATACTGCTCTGGGTATCCACCGCCGTGAGTCCTTCAGGTCAATCTGCAGCTTGGGAAGCTTGCTTCCAAAACCGCTCGGCCGAGGCTCTCGAGAGACCGATGACGCAGATCCTGAGCGTTGGCGATGTACCACTGACTGGCTACACCGTCCAGATTCTGGAAGAACAAGGCGTTTCCGGGAGTTGGGCGCCGTTCAGGTCTTGGTGCATCTCCAGCAACGCCTCGAAACGCATGAACCGCGTGGCAGCACTTGAGTCGATGGGATTCGTGTTCGAGCCACTGAATGGTTCAATCCGGAAGTTCTTCACGATGCGTTCACAGCGCCTTTCGTCCAAAGCGGCTATCTCAGACCGTGAGTACCTGCTCCCAAGCGCAGGGTCCTGATAGTTGGTCGGTGATTTTAAAGGATTAGACGTTGCGTCTTCAATGACGCGGAGCTCCTCAGGCTTGGTAGTAGGATACATCGTTTCTTGCTTGGTTGCTCTGGGAGCTTGCGGCTGTTAACCTGTTGGAACGCAAAAGCGAAAGTGACGTGTATTTGAGCCAAAGTAGGCAACTGAGTTACGATGGGCGAGCGAGCGCAAGAAACCCGAAGAATCTATCAAACCTTCTCGCTACGTCTGAGCAACATGGCAGCAACTGCCACTGTCGAGGGCACGGAAACCAACGAATCCAAGAACATGGCGCTAAGTGGTTTCGTCGAAAACGCGTGGCCGAAGCAAACCAGCCTGCTCAAAACGGTGATCAGGGAGGACTCAAGCCAACCGCTCCGAGAACTGGACCGATCAATCTCAAGGATTTGCTCTTTGTCAGGCCATCAAGGTGTTTTGCCCAAGGGCAGGCCGAGCACCTCGCTAACCCGCTGAAACCAGCCACTCGAAGAACGCTGGTAAGATGAAGACGCCCAGGGAACCCTCCAAGCAAACGACAAAGTTCCAACGGCGCGACTATTCGAAAGAACGTTGCGACAAGTGCAGCAAACTTGGTCACACAACCGAGTACCACGAGCGATTCGTGGCTCGCCAACAAGCGGGCATGGCACACGCGGTCCGCACCGTGGCAGCAATCGCAGCCCAAACGCCGGAACAGACCCAGCAGAGCGATGAGGAAGATGCAACTAATGTTGACGATCTCCGTGCTCATACCTGAAGATCGCGGGAGCCATTGGAGACGCCGGAGCAAATTTTTGATCCTGGTATTCCAATTGGTGCCCCGATAATCGACTCAGGTTCCAGCTATTACATAACTGGAACTCGCGAGAATCTCTTCGATCTTGAGAAATGTGAGATCCACGCTGTCGAGATCGCTGATGGTGAATTAGTCTGCGGACATCAGAACGCTAAGATGAAGATCAAGCAGCTCAAAGAAACCATTTTGGACAGCGTCATCTACGCTCCGGGATTTTCGCATACCCTGATCTCAGTGAAACAGCTTATTGATGATGGAATGAAAGTGGAGTTCACAGACACGTGTCTGTACGATCAGCCTGTGATGCGTGGTCGTGCTGCAGCAGACTGCTTGCTGTACACTGACTACTTCGCTCCTCGACCTTTGTTTCCAGAGGCTCTTTTTCGGCATCGATTCCGGATGTCGCGGCGACTGATTGCTCGTGTTGTGGAGAACGTGACCCAAGCCGACAGCTACTTCACTCAACGCCCTGATGCTCTAGGTGTCTTGGGGTTTTCGCCTCGTCAAAAAGTCACGGCTGCTCTGCGTATGCTCTGCTACAGAATATGTGCCGACGCAACGGATGAATACGTTCGCATTGCTAAATCGACTGCTCTAGAGAGTTTGAAGCAGGATTGGCCTCGGTGGGAACGAGCAATTCGACAAGAAATTCAAGCATTGCGCGATAACGACATTTACGAAGTGGTGGAGCCACCACCAGACGCCAACATAATCGGCAGTATGGTTGCGTTTCGCGTCAAACTGGATGGTGACGGAGCACTCGAACGCCTGAAAGCACGGATTTGCGCTCAAGGATTCACACAAGAATTCTTGAAATATTACTTTGAAACCTATGCTCACGTGGCCCGCTTGAACTCGATCCGCACCTTCCTCGCGCTCACAACCCAAACTGGAATGCGTGTGCGTCAGGGCGATGTCCCCACGGCGTATGTGAAGGCAGAGTTGAAAGGGACAATATACGTCCGTCAACCGAAAAGATTTGAGGAGGGCAGTCCCACGAGCGTGTGGAGACTCAAGAAGGCACTCTACGGCCTCAAGCAGGCTGGTAGAGAGTGGAATGCAGAACTAAATGGTTTTCTGCTCCACTGTGGGTTGGTATCAACACGCGAGGATCCCTGCGTCTACATTCATCCCACGAAAGAGCTAATTGTGCTGGTTTACGTGGATGACTTGCTCATAGGCTATCATGATGAAGCAGTGCTGGCGAGCTTCATGACAACTCTCCAAGACAAATACGGCATCAAGGATCTCGGGGATGTGAGCTGGTTCCTCGGTATTCGCGTCAATGTTGACACCAAGCAGGGAATCACGACCATGGATCAAAGCCAGTATGTCGGCGAAGTTCTTCGTCGATTCGGGATGTCAGAATGCAGACCACGGAAGACTCCAATGGACAAGGGCACCATCCTTTACAAGCGCTCCGAGAACGAAGAAGCCGCCGGTGACGTGCCTTATAGGCAGGCTGCTGGGGCATTATTGTACCTCGCCCGTGTCACGCGCCCCGACATTTACTTCGCTGTCAATCAAGTAGCTGCCCATGCCTCAGACCCCTCCAAGACGCACTGGATAGCTGTCAAAAACATCCTTCGATATATTGAAGGTTCAAGGCAACTCGGGATCATCTACAGGAGAAACCCGACAGCACCGCGAGTCAGCGTTTACACTGACGCCGACTGGGCCAACGATGAAGAAGGTCGTAAGTAGATATCCGGAGCTGTCATCTACGTATCGGGGTGCCCTGTACACTGGCACACAAAGCGGCAACGAGTGGTCTCAAAATCATCCACTATTGCAGAGTACATTGCTGCAGATGATGCAGTCGAAGAAGCTCGATGGAAGCAGATGCTTGTGTCCAAGCTGCTCAAGGTAGCGCCCACTGTCGCGATATCAGCGATGCTCGACAACAAATCAACGATCAAGCGTCTCACCAACGGGAAAAACTCTGAAGCTCAGAAAACGATTGATTGCAAGTTCTTTGCAATTCGAGAAGCAATCGAGTCCGGCGAGTTGACACTGCAGTATTGCCCGACAAACAAGATGCTGGCTGACGGATTGACCAAGGCACTCCCCACGACTCGATTCCAAGAATTACGCGAGGCACTTGGTGTTGTCACAGTTCCACTCGTGTTGAGCGCTGGCGGGGAAGTGTTGGAGCAGTATCCAGCTTCAACACTTGGGTGAACGTCAGGACGACCAGTGATGACACCAGATGCACCAGCTAATGTGCCTGGCCTCTCCCAGCTGGGTCCAAACCAATACATCACTTTCCATTTAGCTATCAAACACACAAGTGTCCCTCGCACGCAGAAGTAATTACTTCAAGGGTGCAGCTCCAACAAGTACGGATCTGATGGATCTTCCAGGATCGCCGATTCACTCCTCGCATTGAGCGTCTTCTTCGTGTCCTCCAGGACAGCTTCATCCAGAAGCGATGAAGAGTTAATCCCCTCTTCCGGTCGAATAATGACCACCTCGGCGTGGTCTCCTGCCCGCAGGCAGTCGCCCAACTCCTCGAAGGACATCTCGTCCTGTGACGGGAGTCACACGAACCTTGTCCTTGAGCAAGCGTTAACGCGCCAACCGCAACAGACGCCTAGCGTCTCTGTTGATCTTGTTCGAGGCCTAGCCTTCACCGTGTCCTGCAGTACCGAGTACTAAAGGACTTGCGAACTTCCGAGTTAAACTGAATCTTTATTACCTTGCTCATAATTATCTACTTACTGTAAACTGCCTAATTAATGTCACCTTCGAAGTAACCTGTTTCTCAATGGTTGGCTCTCAAGCCAAGTCGTCTGCTAAGTTTGAATCGTACTTAAGCTGGTGGTGTGTACCACACCAAGTAGCCATGGACATACGCTCTGATGGATGCCCGGTTACACGTCCAGCTCTAATAGAGCACTCACACTGGGAATGGGGTCGAGGCTGATGCCGCCCTCTACTCCCCTCGTCACTCCATCCACAAGAGTGTATAGTTGTTCGCTATCGTCTGAGGCAGACACTCCTTGTGAGAAGGATGACGCCTGACGTCTGGCGGCTTGCAGCCTACGCCGCTGCCTCCGCTTCATAGAAGTTGTCCATCTCTGCGAGACCAGCGTGAGTGAGTCCGGGACGTCATCAGGTGCTTGCACCTCGTCTTGCTCGTGTAGAGCCTCGATGTCTTCATCATCATCAGATGATGTACTGCTATGCCCGCAGTCTTCATCCCGTGGCGGGGTGCCACTCCACCCGCATCAGCAGGGCTACGCCCAAGATGCCCCGACGTATCGTCGGCCAGGCCAATACTGGCATGCAGCGATGACTCATCGCTCAGTGGATTGCGTGCCTCACCACGTTCAGTCCGAGAGCCTTGATCGGGACTCTTGTCCTTGACACCATCGGTGTCCACTACCTCGGACACGCCGATGTCTAGCTCATTGACCGACTCGGTCCAGTGCCCGCGCCAATAGCGCTTCTGCTTCCTAGCAGAGGAGGTTCATGACTCGCCAAAGCTCCGCTAGGAGGTGAGCGCGTTGCGCCTAAGGTCTTCGCCCTCCAGTCAATCCGTGTTCAAGCCACGTCATGCCCAGAATGAGGTCATACCTCCCATCCATGTACAGGACCAAACAGGGTTCCACGCTATTGAAGTCCAGAAACTTCACGCCCAAGTCCACAGGGACCTTGGGCACCGTGATACGGGTCCCCGTCGCGAGACGTACGGTGACGATGTCACTCCTGCGTGCTTTCACCGCCTCAGCATACATCTGACTTCCTTCCATCGTGGAGCGTCGAGCGTAATTTCCCGACGCCCCGGAGTCGATAAGGATCTGCCATGGCTTCTCAAAACCCGTCACGGTCGCCTCAACGACCAGCAAGCCCTTGCATACACGTTCCGTGATGGTAGAGAGCACGGTGCTCTTCGGAGCTAAGCCCTGTCGACCTCCTCCCTGAGGCTCAACAGAACTCAGTTCTTCCCCAGCAGGGCACCCCGCGCCTACTGGGTCTTGGCGTTTTCCCGCCCCGAGCCGCTCGCTGGCTTAGAAGCATAGCTCTGCTTCGCGGAAGCTTGACGCCCTCATCGTAGCGGGCATCCCGCCTTCAGGTGACTCGTGTCACCGCAGACAAAGCATCGACGGATGCCTCGGCGCTGATCTGGCGGGAGCGAAACGGCGAGTGTTTGGAGGTGGGTCCGAACCGATAATTTATACGGTAAGTGCTGCTGACGTTGGTCGGCCGACAGGATCATACTGGAGACTTTGCTCTTGAGTTACCCCGCAGCAGCACCCCCTCCCGACACGATGCTACCCCCCCGACACGATGCTACACACACAGTGTTAATAACATGATCTCTTGTCCTTTACAAGCCAAAATACTCAACGTACAAAGTGCGTATGCCTCCCTGTAGCCGTAACCTGGTCGTTCGAGATGGATGGCCAGTCGCTCATCTCGTCCGGGTACCCTTACCCCCCCC
>AWVW02057558.1:0-13962 GCA_000500225.2 Phytophthora pinifolia | reverse complement strand
CTCACGACTCGCATGCAAGCAAGGAGCCTCCATAGGACGCACAGCATTGCACCGGCACGTTGTGGTCTGCGTTTGCGACAAGCGGTTGATGCCCTGCTATTCCCCCAAGAGGAGGGTTGCGCTAATGGTTGGCTCCGTGGACGCATCGGCTCGCCAGTATCCTACAACAAGCTTAGGCAAGCAATACCAACGTCGTAAATCACTGTGAAGAATGGATCGGCAGCAGTTGCTCTGAACACGGCGAAGGGCTCTCTTTGCCTCGACAATTCGACAAATCAGCTCGCACTGTGATGATGTATATCACGGCACAATCTTACCCAGCTCAAAAAGCTCTAAATATATTTGTTATGGTAGGTGCCGCTTTGCTGGTCGCTCTTCAAGGTCAGTTGACGACTTGTCCCCCTCCACACACCCGCTTTCCCGTCATGACGCAAGTAACCGAGCTCACCAAGCTGGTCTCATGGGACGAAAACCCGGTCGATAGCCAGCCGAAGCTTCCGAACCACGCAGGACTCGTCACTCTCGGAGGTCGGAACATCCTCCGCCATTGACACTCGCGGTTGTCACTAACCCCCCCTTTGCCTGCTACAATGCACAGCTCTCATCTGGTCGTGGGTGTTACAAGCCGAAGCTTCTCAAGGCCTCCAGGTCAACAGTTGCAGCTTGTCCTCATTGCCAATGCACCAGTGCTGACCGTGTTTGTGGCTATCGTAGGCAGCGGTTGAGTTCCAGAAACCTTTTTTCATCGTGTGCTTCAACCACACGGCACCGGTACGGCACCTCTTTGCAGCTATTGATGAGATAATGGAGCGTTTTCCGCTACTTATCATGTGGTGGGTGGTGCAGGTTGTGCTGCTCCCGCTGCTGGTTGGCTACTTTTGGCTTCGTGGAGGGGACGAAGATCGCCTCGCGCCTTTGGATTTCATCGGCACTTTAAACCGCCACTCGGTGATTCCTTTGGCGAAGCTGTGGAAGATTTCGGTCTTCTTGAGCGCCTTTTACATGGTCACGGACTACTTCTGGTATTCCGCGCTTGCCAACGTGAGCGTCGCAGCAGGCACCGCCATCTTCAACTGCTCGCCGCTGTTCGTGTACTGCTTTTCCATATGCTTGATGCACGAGCGGCTTTCGCTCGGAAAAGTGTGCGGTGTCTTCACATCGTTCGTGGGGGTGACGCTCGTGGTCATGTTCCAGCACGGAAGTGACGTTGACGCCATCGCGAGTACTGGAGTCGTGGCGGGGCTCATGGTTGTGCTGTCCGCTGCGCTGTACGGAGGCTACGAGGTTGCGATCAAGTTGACAGTGGGCGAAGATATCACGGACACCGCGACGCTGCTGACCATGACGGGACTTTGCGGACTCTTCACCATTCCGCTCTGGATCGTCGGGACCTTGGTGCTGGCCTACAGTCCCATCGACGCACTGTACGAGCCACTCGGGTTGCCAGACAGCACGCATGGACTCGTGCTGCTCGGGGTCAGCGGCTTCATGGCGATCGTCTTCTGTGCCTTTCTGCCGCTGTCGCTCTGCTGGACGTCACCGCTGGAGACGAGCGTGGGGTGCATGTTGACGATCCCGTTGTCGGGGATCGTAGACACTGTGGCTCACCACACGACGTTTTCGTGGGAAGCCATTGCTGGCTCAGTGCTGGTCATGGGAGGATTCGCCATCTTGGAGTATTGCAGCGCTAAAGGCACTCCACTGCAGCCAAGTAAACAAACCGAGTCACTCGCATAGATAGAGAGCAAGAGTCGATCTGAGAACACGCATCCGTCACTAGAGAATTTCCTCAACAACACCAAGGTGGACACTGCATCGCGTCGCCGCTACGAGCGCCGCAGTTGTCCTTTGAGTTCACTGCACTCGCGCTCGAGAGTTTTCATCGCAGTTGCCATTGCACGCAGAGTCTCCCGTTGCATGTTCGCCCAAGTGAACCACAAACAGGAAGGCAGGGCTACGATCAGATATGGCGTTCGTTCCTGGTCCGTGCTGCGTGCCTTTCTGCCTACGACCTTGAACGACTCGCTCAAGCTCGGTCGCTTCAGCTGCACGTACACGACGGGGATCGCCGCGTCATCTCCTGGGTGACCTTGGAGAAGAAGTACAACAAGCTCCTTGAAGGAGCCGATGCAATTCGAGAGAAGACGGTGCTTACCGTGCTGGCGATGTCGGAATTGATCATCTCCTGGGTGACCTTGGAGAAGAAGTACAACAAGTCAACTACATTTTTCATTTGTAACTACACAAATACACAAGACAGATACACGCCGAACAGGCTTGTGTCGAGTGCGAGCAATCTTGCTCGTCGTCATTTCACTCGCCAACCTTGGCCGCCGTGACCTCAGCTGTCACTTGCTTCGGCGAGCGCGTGACAGCCACCATCAGGTCGTCGTTCTCATTGAACGACGCCACCTGGACTAGTGAGACGCTGCTCTTACGCTTCGCGTTGAGAGGAACGCGGTCCCACATGAACCCCACTTCATTCTTGGTCACGTCGACGTGGCCACCAGCTTGCTGCGGGGTCAGGAAAACCTTCACACTGACAACATAGACGCCAGCAACGTGAAACTGTATAGCGAGCCCTTGCTTCACCAGCTCAAAGGCCCCCTCCTTAATCTCATCCCACTTGACGAACCCCTTTTTGGTCAACTGGACGTTGCGGCTCGAGCTCACCTCCAAAAGCGTTGCGATCTGGTGCGGCTTCGCAGTCAGGCGCGCCTCCGCTGACGCAAGCCTGTCCTCCAAATGCAACACCTTAGTCTCAAGCCGATCCACGCGGTCCAGCGAAAGTGGCTCGAGTTTAAAAACGTATTTGGCGGACCACGCGGACCGAATCGCTTTGAACTTGACGATCAGTTCCAGCTCGAGTCCTCCGTTCGCAGTCGTCGAGAGCTTGCGACGGATCCTCCCAGTGTCAAAAACTGGCAGGTTGTCCTCATCCAATCGCTCCTCGCCGCCACTCTCGCTGCGTTCGTGCAGGTCCTGGCTGTAGCCACTGCTGTAGTGACGATCCATTAAAAAGTCAAGTGAGTTTTGGAAAAGCTGCAGCAAATAAAACAACACACAAGATAAGTTAGCGTTGCAATGCCAGCAACTCAAACCTTCACGTAGACTTCGTACCGCTACGTAATCCGTGAGCGTTCCGTTCCCGATGCGGTTCCTGCTCGTCATGTACTTGTCCTCAGTAAGATAGCCAGAGCACCTGCGCAGTCACCATTAACGTACTTTAGCAACACCAATTCGTATCCACTACGCACCATTCTTTCTTTGTAGCGACGTCCACAAAATGAATCTTGAGCTTGCCCGACTGGCAGGCCAGAACGTAGCGATAAGTCGGCGCAGGTGGAGCAGCGAAAGCCGTCACCCCGTACACCCGCGTTTCCGCTTCCATCTCCGATGCCATCGGCAAAACGAAAAGTGACCTAGTGTGGTCATGCTGGGCACGACAGAGCTGGGACGTGCCGGCACCTGGCTCATGTTGAAGCTTGTTCTGATAGTACTGGTCCTTACCTCCCAGTATTAATAAGGTTTTATGGAATTTGAGTGTTTGACTTTAACCGTTTTGGTTTTCACTATGGGCAAGCTGACTAACGCTCTTAGTTGAGGTTAGCGTTGCGTGGAACGTCGCGCAGGTGTGGACGGCAGCCGCGCTGCAGCATGTTGCGACTCCCCAGTTCCTGCTGCACTTGGGCCAGTTCGCCGCTCGATGTGGTTCTCGCGCTGTTCCAAGTCGCGCACAGCGCTTCCCGGGCAGTAAGTGTCGCTCGCTTGTAAAGCCACCCCAACCAGGAAGAGAGCGAAGACGTCGGCGCAGTAGACGTACTACCCCCAAATGTCGGGGTCCCTTTGTGTCGAATTTCACGATGTCAAGTTCTCGCTCAATTGCCTGGCCTTGATGCTCAGCTTTTCAGTGAGCTTTCAAGTGAATGACAGGATGTGATTTGGGTGGCGACTTCCTCTCGCAGGTTCGACAAGGTTGTGTCTTGAACTTGAGCGCCTTGGGGTTTTCTGGTAACTTTCAGGATGGTGCGCACCAACTGTAGCACCAGGGCCGACTGCTAATTGCCCGGTCATTCTTCAATCCGTTTTCGACATCAAAGACCTCGAGAGACGTGTGAGCCCGGAGACTGCCGTTGTCATGGCGACTTTTACACTTCCGGTACCTTGGAGGGGCGAAAACGAGCGCGGTTTGAGCGGCGTGGTGGAGGTGAGCAGCTCCGATTTTGAGCACGAGGGCGCTGCTGAGGCGCGAGTGCGCGATCTCATCGCAATCCTCAACAAGAAGATCCGCAGAATGTGTTCGGGCAAGAATGGTCTACCGGAGGTGAATTGCCTGATGCTTCATGGCGTGAAGGTTCGCAGAAACGCTCTCGTGGAGTACCTCGTTCCTGAGCTACTGTGCAGCAGCCCACGTCTCGTGGCAACGACGCAATTTCGGAAGCGAGGCGTGATGACAGTATTTGTGAAGGGCGCGAGTGGAAAATCCACTAGCATTTGTTGCGAGTTGACGGACACTGTGGCCTACCTCAAGGCGAGCATTGAGGAAAAGGAGGGGATCCCATGGCGCGACCAACGTCTCGTGTTCGCCAGTAAGCAGCTAAGAGACCACTTAACGTTGGCAGCCTACGGTATCAGGAACGAAGCCACGCTTCACTTGAGTTTGAGGTTGTTGGGTGGGAATTCGGGTGGATTGAAGATGTGTCGAACGTTTGCCGACGTATCCGATGGGTCGATCATGACTGCGATCGAGTTCTCGCCTGACGCCCCCGAGTGGCGTGTCGTCTGCAAAGGGCTCAACATCGAAGGTCGTTGCATGAATCGCGAGTGCAGTGCTTTCCGAAAAATGATCATCGATCGGAAGGGGTTTGACTGGTTCAATGTCATCCTCGGCGATGTGATGTGCCCCATTTGTTTAGGTGACGTGAAGCCTGTGACGTGTGGCTTATACGACTGCTCCTGGCGATACGAAGGCGTTAAGAAGACCGATGAACTGTCGATTTGTTCCCAGTGGAAAGATGCCAGGGGGTACGTGTACCACCGGTTCAACGCTGACGAGAGCAACGGGTCGGTCGAATGGTCGAGCCTCATGTTAGTGGCGAAGCCGAGAAGCGAGCGAGTGATTGCCAACCTAGCGCCGACCGAGTCGGTTCGAGTGAGCAAGGGCGATTTCTGCTCGATCTGCTACTCGCCGTTTGGTTCATGGATCAAGGGAGGAACTGCTACGACTCAGTGTGGCCACACTTTCCATAGTGTTTGCTCGAAGAAGTGGGCCAAGTACTGCAAGGGTCGCAACGCGCAGCCGAGCTGCGCAATTTGCCGCCGATCGACCTAGCGCTGTCTCGGGATCGAGTCGCCGTGTGGTGTGCACGACGGAAAAAGAGAACGAGTCCAACGCGCTGCTGATGAAGTCTTGAAAGTTATTTCTTTTACTACTGTGTTCGGATTGGTCTTTTAGGAAGTGTTTTCATTGATCGGATTGGTGTTTTACTAAGTGTTTTCGGTGATTGAGAGGTTTGAGATGAGACTGCAAAACAATAAGTCTCGTCCTTACGATAAGTCTCCGATCTTCCTGTGTTTGGTGGCTCGGTAGTCCTTTGAGCAACGAGGTGTACGCGATCAAGTAGAAGTATACATATAATTGGTGCGGCAAAGCATTCGGAGTCATGAGAAATAATTCGAAATGTCCGACGTTGGACAAAAGCGTTCTAGCCGATCACGTTGGTACACTTTACAAGGTTGCACGAGGTGCTCGTCCCGTTACGGCTGCTTCGTCTGAGGAACACCAGAAGAAGGAATACTTTCTTCATTCATCACCCCCCCCCTTGTTGTTCAGCAGTACGTTTAGTCCAAAGCACTAGGCACCTGGTCTTCATCGTCGACATGGTTTTAACGCAGTACCAAGCTGTCTGCCGAAAGCTGACTACGCTGGATAAAATGAAGTTAGCGTTTGCGTGGAGCTTTGCAGAATGCCGCAGGAGTGGACGACACCCGAGCTGCAGCATGCTGGAACTCCCGGAGCTGAAGCTCCTGGTGCACTTGTGCTAGTTCCCGCTCGATGTGGTTCTTGCGTTGTTCCAAGGCGCGCAAGGAGACGCCTACACGCAGCACAGCAGCTTAGATGCCGACAATCAGAAGCACCTAGTTGTCAGCCGTCGTACACGATGTGGCGAGTGAAGAAACACCAGGAGTGCGTTGGCTTCGTTGGCTAGATGAGCTTGATACATAGCTCCGAGAACTCCCTGAAGACGCCACCGATGAAGTCTAGACAGAAGCCAGAGATCATCAACGTCAAGAGTCAGGAACTGGATGATTGAGAGCGATAGAGCAGCTTCCTACCTCGTCAAAGTCGTTTTCAGCTCGCAATAGCAGCTCGGGACCTTCAGGAAAACAGAAGAGCATTCGTTTTGGGTCAGATCAGCAGTTCGGTCCAGCTACTGTCGACCATTACCTCTACTTGAACTGCTTTGGTGGCTGGCGCACGACCGCTTGTCGGAGCTCCTGCGAGGGAAAGCAAAAACGTGCTTCAGCTGCGTCACGTCATTCTTCTTCATCAAAGCTGGCACCAACCGTGAAGAGAGCGAAGAAGTCGACGCAGTAGACATCGTGACGAGAACTACCACCAACTGCTCAGGTTCTCCTCAGCCACGGAGGCTCTACAACTTGGTTGGACTATTTTCTTCATCGCTCGCATCTAAAATTGAGGATGGATTAAAAAAAGCCACCCATCCGCCGCCACACCTATTGAGCATTCCGACGTTTCTGCCTACTGCGCGTTGGAATCGGCCAGCGACGTCCAGTACGGCGTCAGATACAGCAGCTCCCGCACAGGCTCAGCATTGGCTTGGTCCTTGCTGGCGAGAAGTTCGAACGCACGTAGCACGAGAGGATGCGTCGCGTCGTCCTTGCTGTGGATACTGCAGGCTTCTTGTGCGAGCTGTCGAACTTGAGCCGCCAAAGGCTGGAGCTCTTCCGCCAGCGGACACGACGTCGAGGTCAGCACCGCCACACCAGCCGACAGGAGGCCAAACAGAGGAGCGAACACGTCCGCGTAGTACGTGATGCCTCCCAGCCACTGGCCGCCTTCCTCGCCTGAGCGTCGAGCCTCCTGGTTCAGCGTTGTAAGCGCACTGCTCGCCGCCGTCAGCACTCGCTTGCGCAGAAGCCGCATGGACTCTCCATCCTCCACCGAACGAGCCAGCAAAGAGTAGACGATGTTCTGGGCCAGTACATCCCGTTCAGCGAAGTAGTTGTCGCTTTCCGACTCGAAGATGCGGCGGTACAAGTCGTCCCAGTCTTGAGCCTTGGCGCCCGCGGCTCCGGCGTACGCGTCGAGAACGCGAGGCGCGTCAATGAGTTCAGCCAGCACCGTCGACAAGGACGCAGCGCCGTGTCCTGTACGCGCGAAGGCATCCGTCATGTACTCCACCGCGAGAGGAAGCACCGACGCATCCGACAGCGACTCGGTCTTGCCAAGAGCCTCCTGTACAGCGTGACGCGCTCCAGCTCGCACGCGCACGTCGTCATCCTGAAGCAGACGAAGCGCGCTCATCCACCCTGTCAGGGCTTGCTCAGTATGAAGACGTAGCAGTCCGCTGTGACGAAGCGCCGAGGCAGCCGCTCGACGTAGAAGCAGAGGCTGCTTCTCGTCCGACCGCAGCTCAATTTCACGGCACAGAGGCGGATACAGCAAGCCGCCATCCTTTTCGTCGCAAGCCATGAGAGCGAGCAGCTCCAACGCTGGAGCGAGGACTCGAGTGTCTGCTGAGTTCTTCAGAGTAGTTTCCAGCTGGGCTTGCAGTTGAGATCGCTGCGTCGTGGCAATCGACTGGCGAGGCTGGCAACGCACGAGCAGCTGCAATTGACGGGCTCGCACCTTCGGGTGGGTCTCCACTAGCAACTGGTCGAGCAAGATGGCTTGCAGTTGAGCAACAGACTCGACAGTCAGGTCGGCGACGACCAACTTGTTGGCCAACTGCTTGCTCGCCTTCTTGCGGATCTGGAGCACGTTGGCCGCCAACATCTTCTGGACGAGCGAGCTGAGCTGCTGGCCACTAGCAGGCATGGTCCACAAGCTGAACCAGATCGACACCAACGCGCGATCCAGCACGAACAGGCCCGGCCGAGTGGACAAGACCAACGCCGCAGCGCGATCCGAGTCGCATCGCTGCTGCAACTGGCGCGCCACTTCCGCCTGGATCTGCTGCGCCAGCGCTTCTCTCGTCGCATCCTGCGAGCTGTCCGAAGCGTAGAATTTCACAACCACGTCGATAGTCGCCACTAGTTCGGCACGGATGGCGGGGTTAACTGCCTCGGCGGCCCACATCCACATCGTGGCGGGGAGAAGCGTGGCGGTCACAACCTCAAGGAACGCCGCTTGTGCGTCTTTCGAGACCCGCGTCGTCTTGTCTTCAGCTCCGACGGCCAAGTACTTCGTCGTGAGCTGGCGTATCTGGGCCAGAACTCCATGGACGTAGTTGTGGGGCAACCCCTCTGCGGACTGATCCTCTGCGCGGCGGACACCTTGAGGGAGCTCCGCGCAGAGCGACGACAGGACGAACGCAGCGTCCGCATCACTGACGATCGCGGCAATGACCTTGGCGGCCATGTATCGAATGGCCATCGTTGGCTGCGCGGCGCACTTGATCACAAGCGGGACGAAGCTAGCCAATCCCCTTCCTTCCTCACTCGGCGACTCGGGTGCGTCCGCTATGCGCTGGTCATCCTCGTCACCGGGTCGCAGCCGACTCAGGAACAGCAGCAGCGGGTACAGACCGGGAGGCGCGGCTCCACCCAGAGCGCGACTTGCCTTCCTGTCACTCGCCAGCAAGCTGGACAATTCGCGAGCGAGGAAGCCGCGTAGCTGCTGGAAGCGCGAGAACACGTCGTCACTGGAAACCTGCTCGTGCCTGCCGCCGTCCGCAATGCGCTTGTCGCCGATCGCACGCTGCGTCGCTGCTGCGAACAGCATCATCGCCGAGTTGCGCACGGCCCACGAGCCGCAGTCAAAGCCACGCACAGCCAACTCGAACATGTCCACGACGTAGCGCGCCACGTCCTCGGCCAGCACGCCGTCCTGGCAGATGAGCTTGAGGATGTTGAGCGCGTGCACTCGCGCTCGCCACAACGAATGGTGGGCCTCGTGCGTGTCGCGCTGCTCCGCTGCGTCCGTGTCCTCGCCAGCGAGACGCAGCAACGTCGACATGACCTTGGGCAAGATGACAGCAGCGGAATTGCGCGGCTCCGCGCGGAGGATCGCCACGAAGCTGAACGCGAAGCCAGAGCTTCGGCGCAGGATGAAGTGCTGCTCCGATCGCTCCAGACGCTCGAGGAGACGGTCCGCCCAGCGCGCCGGCAAGCCGCCAAGCACAGCATTCTGCTCCCCGTGAGCGAGGAACGCGCGACAGACGCCTTCGAAGGCCTGGTACGCAGTAGCGACTGCGCCCTTGTGCTTCAATTCGAACAGCGAGTTCAGCAGCGTCTCGCCGCCGCGCTGCGCCATTTCAACGGTGAAGTAAGTGATACTGTCCGGGGCCGGCGCTGAGCTGGGCAGCGGCACACGACGCATCAACAGCTCCAGGATGGCGCCGCATTCTCGAGCAGCCAGCCAGCTGCCCACGACGGCGCGTTGCTCGGCGTTTCCGTCCTCTTCCTCGCCGTTCGCGCCAGCGTCGCCAGTCTCCACAATCAAGTGACCGCGGCAGTCCACGCGCAGCGCCGAGCTCGAAGTCTTCGCCACAGCACTCACCTCGCCAACGACGCCGGCAAAGGAAGCGGAAAGCTCTTCGTCGCCAGCACCGGACGTCGCCTCACCCACCACAGCGAGAGAAGCCCGCATGGACTGATGGATCGCGGTGAAGATCTGCGTCATAGCAGGCGGCCAGGCGGCAGCTTCACTGCTGGAGAGCTGGTCGAAGGCCACGTTGTCAAGCACGTAATGCAGCGACAACAAGAAGCCGTGGACAAGCGGAGACTCGCCTTGCCGGATCTCAGCCGCGCTCAGAGCTCCAACGCGCGCGAGAATCACCTGCGTCAGCTGCAGTACGAAGGCCACGTGAGGGTTGCTGCCAGCTTCCGCACTTGTCGCCTGCTGGAACGTCAAGCCGTACCGTTGGATCGCCACGCTGCACTTCTGGAACAGCAGCCGGATGAACATTGCGCCGGCGTCGCTTTCACGCTGACGAGGGCTGCCACAGAGTCCCATCGCCCATTCCACGAGAACACGAAGCTCCTCCCGTGTCGAGTAGCCCGGCAACTCCTCCGGATACAGATCCAGGATCGTAAACGCCAGAGAGCGGATCGAATCCCACGCGCTGATGAGCATGTTCAGCAGCGTCGTCACCATTTGTCCCGTCCGCAATAGACTGCGTGGACATTGGTCCTTCTCGCCACTTCCGAGGCCAAACAACTGGACGTACAGGAGGAAAACCTCGAGCCCCAGCGTCAGACGCTGAGGCAATGCACCAGGGTACACGGAGGCGACGACGAACAGCTCCACCCAATGCTTGAATGATAGCGCCGCGGCGTATTCGTCACGGGTCGCTGCGCTTTCAGTAGTGGAGCCCGGCTTCGTCCTGTTCTTACTGGCAAGGCGCAGTGACTCCTTGATGCGAATGAGCACGGTCTTCAGTCCAATCAGCGTGTTCATTCGGCCAGCGGGGCCGATTTCCTTCCCGTTCACCACCAAATAGTACTTGACCAGCCGCAATTCATCGTCCGAAGGCATGCTCGTCGATTTCAGAGACGCACACAACGCATCAAACGCGGTGCCTCGGGTCTCTCCCTTAGCGTGACGAAGCCCACGCTCGATTTCGCCCATCGACACGCCTACCAGCTTCTCGGGAGACAGTTTCTTGCGGGCAAACTTCAGCACTTCAAGCTCCGCCCATAGCGCCACATCAGCCGCTTCGCCATCCGCCTGCTCCTTGGTAGCTTCCTCCTGAAGACGCTTGATCAACGCTGGCACGCAGTTGGGGTCCTTCTTGAGGAGAAGCGGGATCACGTACATAGCGACGCGTGAACGAAGGTTGGCGTCACGCGACAGCAGCACTGCAACCACGTCCGGAAGCCAGAGTTGCCGCCACGCAGCGACAGACTCTTCGTCAGGCTTCGCCGCGTTCTTTGCGCCTCCAGCCTGGCTGAGATCGAGAATCTGCGCGAACAAGTTGGCCGCCGCCGGCGCAGCGTAGTCCTTCTGACCCACAGCCGAAAGCAACGACGACAGCAACGTGGGGCTCGCTTGCAGCACAGGCTTGGCTCCAGCTTCCCCGACCAGAAGCGTCAACGACCCGTACTTCGCTCGACTAGTGGGCGGCAGCTCCACCAACCGCGGCAGGATGGCGTCACTCCAGTGCGCAAAGCCACCGGAAAGCACAAAGTAGTTGACGATGTGAGCAAACACAGCAGCCATGAACTGGTTCACCTTCTTCGACGGGTGCTCCCAGTTAAGCAGCACCGCCGTGGTCAAGTTCGTCAGCGTCTCGACTGCCAACACGTCCGGGCAGTCTCCAAAAGAAGAGTCCACCTCCTTCTTCTGCTTCTGCAAGATCAGCACCGCGCGGCGGAGAAACGCCTCCAACACCTGGAACGCGTACAAGCGCGTGTTGTACGACTCCTGGTCGCAGAACTGCTGGACGCCCGTGAAGATCGCATCCAGCACGCTTTGCTGCTGCTCTTCGTCCAGCCCGAGACTTGTGGCCGGAAGAGCAAGCTCATCATTCGCGAGGCTGTTCAACAGGCCGCGGCAGACCGCGAGTCTTGACAGATCGCCAAAGCTGTCGACGTCCCTCGCCACGTGTGCCCGAAGCGAGGCGTCGTTGCACGTCTCCAAGCTCACAACACTCAGCTCCGGGTACGCCGTCTGCAACAGCAGCTTGGTCGCCCCACGAGAGGCGCTGGTCGAAAGCTGAAGCAGCACACGGAGCACCAAGCAGTAGGCCAAGCCTGCCTGAGTGAGCAGGTCCTTGTGCACCACGTTGGTCTGCAGCAGCAGCACGCAGTGCTTCACAATGCGAAGGAATGCGCGTGTCAGCTGGTCCAAGCTCGTGCTCCGGCACTGCTCCAGTCGGCGGTCCAGCACTTCTTTCATCGTAGCCAGCACAATGACACTCTTTAATGCATGGCCGCAGCGTTCCGAGGCCAGTAAAACCACGCTCGTGGAAGCAGCAGCCTCCTGGTCCTCCTCCTGCCCGCTGTCTTCTGTCGGGTTAAACTCGTGGTACTCCACAATTGGCGCTCCTAGAGCCTCCAGTTGATCAGCACAGCACGTCAAAAACAGCAGCAAGTGCTCTGCATCGCCGCTCTCTTCTCCAGCGACGGGATTCTCCACCAACACACGAGCCAGGAACCGCGACTCCAGCAAGTGCAGCATCCTATCTAGCAGCAGCACGCGGCGCTCGGGTGTCTGCACTGGTTCCGTCCACAGCTCGTCCAGGAACTTCCTCGTCTCTTCGGCCGCTACAACATGGAGCTCTTGGCTGCAGTTGCCAGCGCTCAGCACGTCCAGGATCAGCCCTAAGTTCTTGCGCAGCGGCTGCGCGGCGGGCGCCACACTGAGCCGGAACACGAGCCGCCAGATCGCCGTCGTCACATAGGACGCAGCATCTGCGGCTTTAAGCTGCGACCTCCAAAGTTGCAGCAACTTCAGCTGCTCGTAGAGCCTCGAATGCGCCGCGCACAGCGTCTCATACCAGGCCCCGAGATCGCCCCCACCCAGCGAAACTGGTAGCTGCACATTCTCTGGCGTTTCCTGTACCAGTTGACGCAGGTTCACGCCCACAGGAGAGGCCGCAGCGCCCCCAAACTGCACCTCCTTGATCACTCCTTTCCTCTTCCTGCGGACCATTTAATTATTAATGGCTACATACGTGTATCATACTAAAATTGGTTTAATGATGTTTTGCACACCAACCTGATCATTCATTTGATGTGATGCACACCATATTCTGGAGCACTTCGTTCCTTGTTTCCACAGAGGGGAAAGAGAAAGCGTCAAAACATGACGACGTATGGCGCTACAGGCGCAACACCACGCGCATCTCGAGAGGATGCGGAAGCTCCATTGATCAGACCACACACACAACCGGCAGTGACTTCGGTCGCTCCGTATGTGTGCGACTATAACGGCATCGCGTGGCCAGTGAAAGTTCCAGTCGGAACAACTCTGAGTGAATTGGTGCATGCGGCATTTCAAGGACCAGCGTTCAAGAAAGGAGATTTTCTTGGCTTTGAAGATGGAAACTTGTCGATGATTCAGCCTGTGACGGCAGCTGATGCGACTAGATGGACGGCCGACAGACCACTCAAATTGAAGTACAAGGTGAGAACAAGCAACCAAACAGCATTGGTGCAATGAATACAGTATTGACGGCGTATGTATTGTGAATAGAGAGACGACTCATGCCTGATCTTGTGAATGATGCAGAGACCGAGTTGGAAGGAAAAGGCATCAAATTTCGCTGCCAGGCATAATGGATGGATTGTCGCTCTTATCATTGGTGCTGCAAATGCTGGTTACACGACCTGGACGAGGTTTCATGGTGGTCATGCCAGCAGTGGTGATCGCAGTGGTAGTGATATGGGATGGTAGTAGTAGTGACGTATTCATTCACAAGAAAGATTGACAGCCTGTGTAACCGTGTTGATGGTTGGAGTTTGTCCTAGTGCGAGGTATGAGCGTGTCTGAAACCAAAGAAGAAAGTTCAAGCAGGGAATGGTGCAAGCTTTGCTTGGCTGTGAGGTAGCTGCAGATCTGAGTCTCGTCATGAATGTATTCCCATCAAGCAATGAAAACTTTGCCACGTACTTGGAGTAAGTGATTGAAGCTACTTCGTCCGCTCTACCATCCGCTCTACCGTCCGCTCGTCCTTCGCATATAAGAGCATCCAGGATGGCTACAGATGCGTATCGTCCATTCATTTGATGTGAAGCACACCATATTCCGCACTATGTCCCCTTCTTTTCGCC
>AWVW02057557.1:0-13295 GCA_000500225.2 Phytophthora pinifolia | reverse complement strand
AAAGCGTAGCCGTCGGATGACAAGCCAGCCCAGACGGTGCGGCGATCCGAGCAACTCACTCACGGGGTAGCCACAGTGGAGGAGCCAGGCTTTGAACTCGACCTCTGTTCAGAGCGGTGTTGTCCGCTAGGACGATGGGGCACTCGTCGTTGCTGGCGACAGACACCCCCGCTTGTCGGCTCTGCCGAAGGCTCGTAGCATACTCCGCCGGAGTCCAGACTCGATGCGCTAATAGCTCCTCTCGAGTGCGTGGCACCTGGGGCTCTAGCTCGCGCTTGCGCTCCTCAGGCCGCCCAGCGGTGGCACGTTCAGCAGCCGGGCGTTTTTCCAGATGCTCGCGGTTCTCGCGCACCAGATGGAGCGGATCCACGTCCTCATCAACACCAGCGTTGGTGCTGATGGGCGCTTCCGGCGCCGGAACGGCAGGCGACTCTGCAGCAGCCTGAGGCTCAGAGGACGGAACGTCAGCATGAGCTGGAACAGCTTCTCGCGCCCCGCTTTCAGCAGCCTTTCCGCGCTCCACAGCAGCAACAGTCCTCGGGGAAGCGGGGCTTCCAGGGTGAATGACACTGCTCATCGGTGAGCTGCGGTGACGGAGGTGGCGATGCCATCGCGGCGTTAGACTCATCGTAGTCGATCCGGAGCGCGGGATCCGCGGCAGTAGGCCCGGCCTCGGCACTGGATTGGGGCATGGTCGTCGCCCGGACCTCGCCCGCGCTGTCACTCTCTTCTCCAGTGATGAGATTGGGGTCGGGCTCGACTTAGCCGCTCTCCGAGGAACTCGAGTAAGGCGGAAGCCCGGCACAAGCACTTCGTGCCGTTTGCGGCGCCCCGCTGCTGCGATGGCCGCCCTGCGGGCTGGAGTCTTCGGTGGCTTTGGCTCCTTGGTCTTGCCCACGGCGGGCCGCTGGCATGTCCGGCTTCTCGTTCGAAGAGCCGACGTCGGCGAGGCCACGGGTGTGGTCGGTGGCGAGTCGCGCTCGGCGTTTCGGTCAGGAGCAGCACCGGACGAAGCTGCCGCGGGCGTGCCCGAAGGGCGAGAGGTGTTATCAGCGATGATGATAATGCCCACGAGGGCTAGCGGCAGCGACGGTTCTTGACGGGAAGCCCGAGGGGCAGTCTTGTGCCGGCAGTGGAGCGAGGGCAAATGAGGCTCGGCCTCTGATGCCCACGTTGTGCTCGTTCGCTGGAATTCCCCGGCGCCGATCCTTCTCCGTGGGAGACGACGGTGTTTTCCGTTTGGGTGTGGGAGGGTACAACGGGGCATCCATCAGAGCGTATGTCCATGGCTACATGGTGTGGTACACACCATCAGCTTAAGTACGATTCGAACTTAGCAGACGACTTGGCTTGAGAGCCAACCATCGAGATACAGCTTACTTCGAAGGTGACATTAATTAGGCAGTTACAGTAAGTAGATACTTATGAGCAAGGTAATAAAGATTCAGTTTAACTCTAACCTGGAAGTTCGCAAGCCCCTCAAGTACTCGGTACTGCAGGACTCGGTGAAGGCTAGGCCGCGAACAAGATCCACAGAGACGCTAGGCGTCTGTTGCGGTTGGCGCGTTAACGCTTCCTCAAGGACAAGGTACGTGTGACTCCCGTCACACCAGTTCCGCTCTACAACAACGACATCGAGAGGTTGTGTGGATACCTCAAGCTTCCGACTGAATCTACGCTCGCGAGGGCGTGCGCAGCAATTCACTCCAGGCTCTGTCTCTTTGCCTTCGCCACCTCGTGTGCCCATGTCGATGGATTGACCTACTACGTCGTTGACTCTCTCGATGAACTTCTATCCGACGGCACCATTTTGCATCTCGTTGGACCTGTTGATGACCGATGTTCAGGCTGAACGAGAGCGGGCTCAAGGAGCTACTCACAGGAAGCTAATCTACGGGGATCCCGCATACGGGTACCAACGTTTTTTTGCTGTCCTTACAAGGGCTGCAGCACTGACTTGCCAGAGCAGCAAATGAACAAGGCGATGAGCGCGGTCCGAGTCTCTGTGGAATGGTCATTGGGCCAAGTTACTCGGCTCTTCTCGTTTCTCGACTTCAAACCACACCCAGCGTGTTGCAACCACTCCGGTTGCAACACTATACAAGCTCGCAGTACTCTTCGCCAACTGTGTCACGATTGCGAATGGCAGTAGCACCAATTCGTGGTAGTTCAGTTGCAGGCCGCCGACGTTTGACGAGTACTTCGCGTCCTACTCGAACAGTGACTGATATGCTCGTGCGTTAGCATGACAAAATCTCCCTTCCAGGATAGTTTCGTGTAGACGTGCGTGATCGTTGTGAGAGCTAATAATATCCTATCCACGCAGACGTGCGCTCGTTCAGCGTCAATCGAAATCATCTGCGGCGGCGCGTCAGCTGCACAGGCGCCCTTAGTTCTCTCTCGTGCGTGCCATTTGGCAAACCCAGCTCTTCTCTGCGCAGTTGCATCTCTTCGCGATATAGCTCGACGTGATCAGCACTTTTCGCGTCTTTCACAGCTTGTCCTTACGAAAATCAAGGTCAGCTTGCCAGCGCCGCCCCTCATCACGTGCCTTTTGTTGTTTGAACTCTTGAGCTCGATCAGCAAGTAGTTGATCTTCTTTGAGGCGTTTGACTTTCGATTCAAGGTAATCAGCAATTGTTGCATCCACCTGGGTAGCGCTTAATGGTTGCGAGATCGTCGATGTCGTTGCAAGGCTCTTTGATGTGCAACTAGCATCGTTGCTGCTCGCATCACCATAGCAATCACTTGCGTTCTCTACCATCGAATCGTTGACGTTTGCCTTGCACCCGGTGGATTTTTCAAAATGACACTTGCGCTGCCCCGTGCCACGGCTCTTCCCAATCCAGCCGGGCGAACACACCAGTTTAACCCAGAAGGTTTTGAATGACTCAGAGATCAATCGTTCAGAAGATCATCAGCACCATCGCGTCCACTTTAATCCTCGCAACCAATCTGGCGAGACTCTGAATCTCACGATTTCTTTTCTCTACCGTTGTAGACGTGCGCTGTCGGAAGACTTGATGGGTACGCTTCTGGTGCAGCTCCATATATTCGCGAAATGCTGCCCAGTCGTCGTGCCAATCAACAACAACAGGAGGACATACCCGGGCAGGACATGCCGCTCGGGTTCGCTGTCACTCATGAGAACTAGCCGCGGGCGTTGGAAAGCCTTCTGCGTGCGATTCTGCAAATGGAAGGCTCACAGCGTCATTTACTTTCGTCATTTAAATAGCAAGTACCGTAGCTGCTCATTTAGCTACGATTTTGACTGGCACGACCTATCCATGTGCACCACATAAATTCCTTGCTGCCAACGATGCTGACGCTGCTGTCGCTGCCTCCGTTGGTGCTCTCGCTCGTGCTCGAGTTCGCCGTCTACGACTTTACGCAAGATTTGGCGCCATGTGCGTCTAAGCTGCGGCCGGATCATCTCAAGGATGTGGCGCTTGTGTGCAAAAGCACTCTGCACTCGTTACGCTCTTTCGTGCGGACATTCCAGGCGACGACAATGACTTTGAAGCTGGAAGACTCGGCCACGGCCGAGGACGTCGCTGCAATGTACACGAGAGCTGAAGCGGATGGGCTTGTGGTGCGAGATCTCCGCCTTCGAGTAGGGGACGACGAAGGCCGGTACCGTTCAACTAACCCCGAGACGCTGGAGATCGAGTGGGAAACGGTGTTTAAGTTTCTGCCAGGACTGAGAAGGCTGGACTTGTCAAAGGTTTGTTTGCTGAGCAAGCACCTCGTAAAGGTGTTAGAAGCAGCCGCAAAGCATTGCCGCCACCTGGAAATCCTGGTTCTGCCGAAGACGCAGAAGAGCAGGAACGCAGTTGGAAGCTCCAGCATTGACGCATTTATGGCGGCTCTGTATGACGGAATGGAGAGATGGTACTATACCGGGGGCCTGCGCCAGCTTACACTGCCGTCGCGTGAAAAGACGGACCGCTTTCGAGGAAGCACGCAGTACATCGAGAACGTGACGAGGCACTGCCCCAGGATCGAGTACTTGGACGGGTACGAGCATGTCGAGCGCTCCGAGATGTGGACGATCTCGCTGGAAACGTGGCGAGCCTTCAACGCCACGTGTACGAACCTGCGTAGCTTCAGCTGGGACGTTGTTCCTTTCGCAGACCCCTTCTTCCACATCTTTGGGGAATACGTTAAGCCCAACCTCACGTCCTTGTCTCTATCGGCCAACATGAACTGGAATTACCAGCGATATTTCCAAGACTGCGGTACACCAAGCACGGCGGATGCCGAGTCGAATTTCCCAGGTTACGGTGTAAAAGCCTTGGATACCGTCGCTGTGCTCAAGGCCTGTCCCGCACTAACTAGCCTTCATATCGAGATTGACTGGCTTGAGAATAACACGCCGGAACGACAGTACGTCGAATCGGCGGTGTATAACGACGAGTTCTGGGAGGCCGTGGCTGAACACTGCCCGCTACTGCAATCGATCGAGATGATGGACGGCTCCACATACCTGAACTTCAATATGATGTCCATTAGTGGGGTCTCGGATCGTACGCTGCAGTCTTTCGCGAGTCTGAAGAGCTTGAGATCGATCGAGTTCTCTGCTGCTCGGGTGACTGGGAGGGGCATCTTTGAGTGGCTCTCTCGCGTGTCGAAGCTAACGGATCCGATCGGAGGCGAGCGTATGCTTGGAATCAGGCTGGGCGGCCACCAGCGCACCCGACTTGCGCCACCTCGGTTTTACGCCGAGATTGTGGAGTTTCTCAAGCCTCTTTCGGAGACGAGCGAGGAATCGCTTGGTGCAGCCGCTTGTCGTGCCAAGCCCCTTCTCTTCATTGCGAACCCGTACGAGTCAAAAGTCTCCCGCTTCTGGAGCGAGCCGTACATGCGCGATCACCTGCGGCCGCTACTAGAGAAGGTGAAAGCGAAGCACCCTTCGCTGAGCTTGAATGTTTCACTGTTTGGACGCAGGGGCGACGAGTTCAATCGAATCGAGACGCTCACGCTTGACTGGCGGAAGGGAGAGCGAGAACGCGAGCTGTTCTTTAACTACATGGAGGAGGATGCCGAACGAGACACCTACCGCGATGCCGCCCGGTACGAAGTTGTTAGCGACACAGAGGGCGACGAGGATGACGACGAAGAAGACGAGGTCAGTGCGGAGGATCTGCACCTACAACGAGGAAGCGGCCCATGATGACGAAGATGACGACTAAGTTGCCGGAGTATCGGAATCGTCTCCGCCGTTGTCATCGTTCACATGGCACACTGACGCGACTTCGTGGT
Source organism: Phytophthora pinifolia (assembly GCA_000500225.2). Taxonomy (NCBI): domain Eukaryota; phylum Oomycota; class Peronosporomycetes; order Peronosporales; family Peronosporaceae; genus Phytophthora; species Phytophthora pinifolia. Next base: position 8,033 of record AWVW02057557.1, on the reverse strand, counting down.
AGATGAACGTCAGGCAGCAGACACTGTTACATAAATCCAAGAGTTTCCGTTTTTCCTCGCTCCTCCTTGTTACGAACACACCAAAAGCACTAAATATTGACCGGTAAACGAGACTCCTTGAGCGATGGCTCCTTACGCTGACACAGGTCGCGCGTCCGGGCAGTGGCCGACGATGGACTGGTACACCATGGATCCGCAGATTTGCGCGCCCATCTTCTTCGACTCGGCAAACCGACGAATGCCTGGAGAAAGTTGCGTCAGGTTGACGCAGTGCACCTTCGTGCAGATGCTGCGGCACACCACGCGCTCAACGCCATCCTCGCAGATCTCCGGACGGACCACCACACTGTGAAATCCACAATAACCAAACAACACGTCAGTATCTTGTCAACACGACACCCATCAACGAACGACAAGCAGTGAAGAGGGCGAACGTACGTTCCAATGACGTCACGCTTGACCAGCGTGCTCTTGTTCATCGGGTACAAGTCGTCGTCGTCGGCGTAGTCCCAAAGCAGCACAGCGCATCGATCCATGATCTTGAAGTACGAAAGCCCACGACTCTCGACGGTCACTTCGTCCTGGCCCTCGTCGCTGCGGTAGCGGCAGCCCGAGACGCCGTACCGAATGCTGTCCGAGGGCGCATCGACTACCTTCCCATACGAGTTGAGCTGCGTGTAGTTCGGCCACGCACTGCCGCAGCCCAGAATGGCTCCGCACGCCGCGAGGAAAATCTGCACCGTGTTTGTCGTGTCAAATGCGTACACAGCGACTGTAGACGCGCCAAACTCCGTGGAGCTCGTGCTGATCGGTCGCGTAGTGATGTGGGGGCGCAGAACCGGGATCCCCTCTGTCTCCCGAAGCACCGTCTGCTTTCCCAGCTCCAGCTTGGCGTCCGTGCACACCGACGTGAGATCGCGCACACGGGACTGCGGGTCCTTCCGCAGGTGCGTGTACGTGTGCAGGAAGCGACGCATGCTGAGCTCCACGCTCGGCGAGCTCATAGAGAACATAGCCTTGAGGTTGCGCACGTAGCCGTTCTGCTCGAACAGCGCGTGTCGCAGCTGAGCATTGAGTTCCTCGGCCTGGCGGCGCTTGAGGCGCTGCGAGATGGCCTTCTCCTCCCACTCGGCCAGGGCGCCGTCTGCGCGCATCAGTTTGTGCTTGGAGCGCAGGAAGTCCAACTGGTACAACAGGTAACTCGCCTCCTTCTTCAAGTTGATCATCTCGTTCTGCAGTCAAACACAACAGGCCGTGAGCCTCCTATCCAATTTACGTGCTCCTTCCTGCACAGCCAACTCACTTTCTTGCGGGAGCGATGGCGCCGCGCACTGATAGCGACCTGCGCTCTCCGCTTGGCCTTGCGGTCCTCGGTCTTCTTTCCATTAGCGTCCGTGGCAGGCTTGGGGTCCTGCTTCTTGGCCTTCTTGGGGGAGGAGGCTTCTGCCACGTCGTCGTCGCTGCTCTCGGTGGCGTCGCTGGGAGATGAGACGACCAGATCCTTACTGCTGGTTGATGAAAGAGGGGACGTGGGATCCGGCACAGGTTCGCCCTCGTGCAGCAGCTCCGAGAGGAAGCTCAGGTCCATGTCGTCTACCCCCGCGCCCAGCATGGCGCCGCCGCCCGCGCAGCCCACGTCCAGCAGCGTCAGCGTGTCGTCCACTCCGTCCACGGACATATGGAGGTCCAGGTCGGCGTCGGCTAGCAGGAAGTCGGGCTCGATGCTCGCTTGGCTCATGATAGGTAAAGAAAGGTGTTGCTCACTCGGCACTTATCGATCAATTCGAGAGTGACAACACATTGTGACAGTATTGAACGGTTGTGTGGGCCACATATATGAAATATAGTGGTGCACCGCGTTTTCGGCACCGGTATGGGTTAATAACCTGTTGGAACTTATACATTAGGTGTTCGCGCAAGTAATGCCCATCACCCTACCAAAGATAATTGCCTCGCAGTGCATATATGGTCCGACCTGCCGAAAACGCGCTGCACCACTGTAGTCGTACAGTATTGGCGTGTTGATTGCGTATGGATGAGACACGGCTAATCAGCGCGAGGCAAGTCCTGGCGAAATGCAATTGAGTCAATTGAATTGACCCGTCCAGGAGTTCAGCTCTTTATGCTCACACCAAAAAACATGAGAGATGATACATGTATCCTATTAAAATAGGTGGCGGTAACCATGCCGCGCTCGAAGAAAGATCCGGCAGCGGCCGCCGCGCTATTTCGCTGGTCATCGTTGGCGTCGATGAATTCCGGTGTGCGGGCTCTCTAAACCGTCAAAGTTCGGCCAACCGTTGAGGGGGTTTCGGTGCAGCACGACGGGACCGCGATACTGCAACTCTGAGCTAGCTTTCCAGCTATCAATGCCTCGGCATGCAGTGCCTGTGGTCGTACGAACGACTTTTGCACCGCTTCGTGATGAAATTTGTCGTTCTAGAAGCTATAGGCTTACGCTAAGGCATGCTATCACTAGTCGACTCTCACCTTTCATCCAAAGCACCACGATGTTGAAGAGACTTTATTTTGTGTACGCCACCCAAAACTCAATTTCCTTCCAGCGTCATGAGCAGCGGGCTCGAGAGCGAGGAGCTGCGAGTGCGCCAGAGCCTCCTGTACACGGTGGGCCGCATCTGCGACGAAGAGGGTCCGTCAGTTCTTCCTCTCGTCCGTCGCTCATCCAATTGACGTTCTGCTCCGTGAAACTCGCAGCCCAGAAGCAGCAGCGCGAGCCCCACGCGCGACCGCGTCCCACCATGTCCAAGGAGGCCATGGCGCTGCTGGCCGATGTTGTCTTCAAGCAGGCGGAAGGTGAAGCTCCAACTCCTCACGCAACCTGCGAATATTTATTCACCGAGAGCTTCGTGCTCTGATCCTCTAGTGATGGCGACAGAGCTGCAGTTTTTCGCGCGCCACGCCAACCGGAAGGCCATCAAGACAGAGGACGTCGTGCTCTGCGCCCGCAAACATCCCAATCTGGTAGCAGGCAAGGTTATCCAGTATATTGTCCGTACAACACACTCATTGCATTCTTGATTTCATGCAGACGAACCTGCTGCAAAAGTACCAGCGCGAGAACCTGAGCGCCAGTTCCACGACGTCCGGGGGCAAGAAGAGGCGCAGGCATTTGGCAGACTCGGACTAATTAAGCTGCTCTACTTGGTACTCCAGATTGTATCTCATCAGCGGAAGAACCCGTTGGCTCCGAGTTGGCTCGAAGGGGATGCTGACCAGCCGCTACCTTTGTTCCTGGAGTCGCTCTCGAGCTGGCGGTATTCGTTCAGCACTCGCAATGATGCCGTTTTGCGCCGAATAGCCTCGGGGCTTAGAACTACGTGCCTAGGAGGATTGATGGTGCTGTTCGCTGCTTGCTGGTGGACCTGCTTGAGCAAGTTGAGCTGCTTGGCCTTCGCTTCAAGCTCGTCGAGCAGCGGGCCTAGCGCTTGGGACAGTTGGGCGGACGTCGAGCCGCCAGCTTTCCCACCTTCAGATCCACCAGTTCCTCGTCGGTTGTTGGCCTCCATGTGGGCGACCAGATCTTTATACTGCTTGTTGAGCCGCTGGAATTCCTTCTCAGCAGCCGCAACAGCCGCTCCGAGGTCCTCCATGATCTGCGACTGAAGTGGGATCAAGTTGGTCAGTTCAAGTTACTCAAGGCCCTAATAACCAGATAGCGAAGCACTGCGTACCTGCATGGGGCTCGCATACGCTTTCGGGGAAGCAGTCGGCACTTTGATCGCCGGTGGCTTCTGCTTGGTCCTATGCCGAGCGACAACTGGTGTGGACTTTGGGGTCCAAGAGAACTGCGCAGCATCATCCATCGTTGACGACGCTGCTGGTGGAGCTAGAGCAGGTGTAGACATCTGCCCCATGGCATCTGCATCTGGAGTATTGAGCTCATCACTTACGCTGGTCATGGTGTGGACCTTTCTTGCCGACTGTCGACGACTCGAGGTGGATCCTGGTGTCGTAGGAGCTCCGCTAAGAAGCGTGGGCATGACGTACGTGGTATCGCATCGTCGAAGTGCGTCCTGAACGTTCCCAATGAGCGAAAAGGACGGCTGGACCGAGTTTCCAAGCAAGAACGGGATCTCTCTACACTCAACAAGCAGGCGGTGTCAGCGCTTGGCATCTCATCACGAGTTCAACGGATGCAAACACAGATGCCGACGTACTTGCCGTGGTTAGCCTCGCGCAGCAGCGTCATGTTGTTGATACTCTTGGCCTTCTTGGCCTTTTTCGTCGAAGAGGCCGATCCCGTTGACGCTTTCTTCTTTTTCAGAGTTCGCGCTTGGGTTCCACCTGCACTCGTGGAATATGCTGCTCTCCTGGACGCCAAAGCCTCACTGGCTGCAGCGGCGCTCGCACGGCTTGCAGCGGTGGTTCGAAGCAGTGTCGACGGTCGCTGTTGAAGCTGAAGCTTCTTGTTCTTCTTGATGGCCTGGTTGGCAGCTTCGGTCGCTTCCATCACTTTGGCGACCAGTTTTTCGTTCAGCTGCGAGATCGACGCCACCGTTTGCTGTTGCAGCATACAACAAGATCGCCACAAAGTCAGTCGGTGCAGTTCAATCGTCATCACGCAGTGACTGTACACGTATCGGATACCTCGGAGTCCTTGAGCCGCTCCCTGCTCTCGGCGTGATTGCTGGATTCGCGCTGAAACTGGGCGTCCAGCAGCTCATTCCGCTCAGCTGCCGCCTGCTGTTCCTGGCGGAGTTGGGTGAGCTCCGCTTGCAGTTGGTTCACAGCACGACTGTGGTTGCTATTGGACTCCTTCATCTCTACAACCGAAGCAAAGCTAGCAAGTTACCACGTCGTAGTCTCCACAGTGCAGTCAAGTAAACGAACCAGCTTTCAGTCGTGTGCGATGCGACTCGGAGATCTGCAGTTGACTCTGTAAATCGTCTGCCTTGGCCGATAGATTCTTGGCGAGCTCCTGGAAATGCTGCAGCTCGACCTGGGTCGCTTTTCTCCGCCCCTCGGACTTGACTAACTGCAGCTTCAGTTCTTCTCGGTCGCAGCGTAGCGCATCGTACGCTGCTCTCGCCGACTCTTTTGTCTGTCCAAGTTCGTACGAGAACTTCTTCTCGGTCGACGCCAGCTCAGCTTGTCGCTTTCGCGCTGCAACCTTGACATCGGACAGTTGCTGCATCAAACTCTCGCGCTCTTGCTCCAATCGACCGATCTTGTCCTGCAGAGCTTTGAGCGCAGATAACATCGCTCGGCTGCCTTGCGCGCCAGCACCGACACTTGAGTTACTGCTTGCTGGAACTAGGAGACTCGATCCTGCCTCATACTTTCCTAATCCTCCGAATGGCGGAGGTGGTGTACTGAAGAGCTTCTTGGTAAAACTAAGCCGTTCGCCTGGGTTCGACAAAGGATCGTCCAGCTTTCTGGCAAGCTTGCCTGGTGCTTCACTATCGCGTGCTCGCATCGATTTCGACTTGGTTTTCATGGATCCAGTCGACATGTAGCTCGAGCGTGGAGGCTGGAACGAAGCATGTCGACCTTTTCGCCCAGTAAAGTCCGTCGGACGGGTTTGATCGACCGCGCTCACACCTCCCAGTGCAGTTGCCGCCGTCAGATACTCATGCAGCGCTGTTGCTGTTGAGATGGTGGGCACTTTCTGCATCATGGGGTTCTCCTCGATGTCATCGTCTCGAGCTAACTTCTTCAGTGTCGCCTTCAATTCCTCCATTTCTTTCCCTGGTGTTGTCGGCGAGCCCAGCGACTGCCTCGAGTCATCAAGACTCGCAGCTTCTCGGTATTTGTACGAGCTTCGGGTGATCTTCTCTGCTGCCTGTCTTGCCTTGGAAGACCGTCGGTGCACAGGCACCTCCGCTTCGATCGAGATCTCACCAGCATCACTCGAGTCGCTCTCCTCTTGACCAGAATCGAGGCTTCCTTCGCTTTCACTGCCCGAGATGTCGTTGCGGTTGTTCGACCATGTTGGCTGGTTATCCGATAGTTTCTTTCGTGGGCTGCCCACCCAGCACGACTTCCCCGTCTTCTTCACTTGAACGGATCGTCCACTGGTTTGGGACCGCGGGCTCTTGAGATCTTGTCGTGAACGGGTTGTGTTCCTGCCTTCCACACCTAAACGTCTGCTGCTGCTCTTGCTGTAAAATGACGAGCCCCTTACTTTCCTTGGAGAAATGAGGATTCGGCTGTGGGAAGAGATCTCGACCACCTGCTCTTCACCTTCCGATGAAGACCACGACTCGCCATTCTCCGAGTCGTTCGCGCCGCTGGAATCCATTCCTGCAGTGCTGTCAGCTTTCAGATAACGACCATCGTCCAGGGTCGCGGGCTGGTGTCGTTTCCACGAAAAAAGAGGAAACGGCTGGGCGTCAAGAGTTCTGGAGCAACATTCATTGATCCAACCTTATCGATACGCTACGACGAGGACGCAGGTGATGCCTCGCTTCCATTGACCTTCTTTCTTCGACGAGTTGGCGGTATTGGAGCTTAAAGCCTGGATGCCGCAGCACCTGCAGCACGGAGCAGATCAAACCAGTGCGTGCGTTTAATCTTCTTGTCGTTTCTTGGAGCCTTTTGCCGCCACTCCGCACGGGCACGGAACATATTCAACGGGTACAAGGTTACTGACGTAGCGTGCTGACGACCTGCTGAGCGGCGACGCGGCCGAACACCACGCACTCCGCAAGCGAGTTGCCACCAAGACGGTTGGCGCCGTGCAGGCCGCCCGAGACTTCACCGGCCGCGAACAGACCCGGCACGACCTTGCCGTTCTTGTGAAGGACCTCCGTGTTCTCGGTGATCTTGACGCCACCTACAAATATGACACTCAGTAAGTACTAGGGATCACAACACAGACGTTGATCGACACGTACCCATAGTGTAGTGGACCGTGGGGGCCACTTCCATAGCCACGATCTGCATGGGCGTGTCGATGCTGGGGATGCGCTGGATGGGGGACGGGAACGTCTTCTTGCCGAACGGATCCTCCTTGTTGCCCGCTGCAATGTCGGCGTAGTCGTTCAGCTCCTTGAGCAGAGCGTGCGGGTCGTCAAAGTGGCACAACTTGGCGGCTTCCTCGACCGAGTTGGTCATGGTGACGATGCCCATGTGCTTGTAGAAAGGGAGCTCCGAGGCCATGGCCTTCGCGCCGTCCTCGAACAGAAGCATGAAGGCTTCCTGGCCGGGCTGGGCCAGCATCGCAGCCGACGCCTTGTCGCGCGTGGTCAGCTCGTCAACGAAGCGCTTGCCGTTCTTGTTCAGCAGCACCGCTCCGTAGCCACGGATGGCTTCGGGAGCCAGGAAGCGCGTGCCAGCCTCGCGGTCCTTGGGGTTAATGAAGCCCGTCGGGTGCAGCTGCACCTTGTCCATGAGCGTGAGGTCCACGCCGATCGCCTCAGACATGAGGACGCCCTCGCCCTGGGCCCACACGCCGTTAGTGGTCGGGTAGGTTTCCATGCCCGGTGCAAAGCGCTTGAGCATCTCGTGGCTGGCCGAGAAGCCGCCCGTGGTCAGGAGCACAGCCTTGCTGTAGACCAACAGCGTCTGGCCGTCCGCGAGCTTGAGCTCCACGCCAGTGACCGTCGCCGGCGTCTGGGACTCATCCGCCAGCAGCAGCTTCTGGGCCTTGGCGCCTGTGATGATCTCGATGTTGGAGCGCGTCGCAATCTCCTTCTGCAGCGTGCTGATGATCGCAAAGCCAATGTTGGGGCCGCTCTTGTTGCGGTGTGTGCGCTTGGCCGAGTGGCCGCCCAGCTGCGAGAGCACCGACAGGTCCACGTGGTATTTCTCCAGGAACTCCTTGGCGTCGGGCGTCTACAGTAGAGACGCAATACCATAGCAAAATCAGTTTTCACCCGTCTCAATCCTCCTTCTCCACGGTTGCAACGCACCTTGGGGATGAACGTGTCGACGATCTTCTCGACCGCGAGGCCGGCGCCCGACTTGAGCGTGTCCTGCGTGAACAGCGGCTCGTCCGCGGCGTCCAGCGCGGCGTTGATGCCGGATGAGGCCTTGGCCGAGTTGCCACCGACCTTCTTCTCCTTCTCCAC
>KV737556.1:4473-15730 GCA_000500225.2 Phytophthora pinifolia | reverse complement strand
TGGCCAATACAAAAACTTATGTAAAGACTATTTGCTTGCTTGTTACCGGGTAAATTCACGACTGACCGCTTCTTTTCTAGGTCTAACACGGTCGACCGCCGACCGTGCTCCTTACCTGATACTGTGTCGGGGACGTCCACTATGCGCCCTTGTCGACGCCCTTAGCTTCCATCGATGCCGCGTCCACCCCCTCCCACCTTGCTGTACGTGCGAGCCATCTTGGGCAGGACGGTGCCGACATGCCATCCGTCCTGGCGCCTTCCCGCTTCCGCCAGCACCCGCGCAATCCTCCCACTGCCGATGGGGCCGCGCGTGCTCTTCCGGGAAATGCAAGGAGTGGGGAACCCGAGCCGACGCCCGGTCCCACACACTTGGAGGCCAATCAGTCCGAAACGAGCCGGGCCGGGTAGCCTGGGTCACGGCGGGTCCCTGGTCGTCCAGCAGCTGCTCCGCGAAGAGGCGGTCGTACAGAGCGTGCGTGGCCCACGGACACTCGCCACCGCGGCCACAACGGAGACAACCGTGCATCCCGAAATCCTTCGGTGACATTTGGCCCAAACAAGTTTTGCTTGTTCAACTTCAACGAACCGCGCAACGTCGTCATTTTCAAAGCGTCACTTCTTTCAGCAGCATCTTGTCCAGGTCATCGTCGTCTGGCAGCCACGCGCCGTCGTCCTTCTTCGCCAGGAAGAGCTGCAGGTAATATCCTTCATCTTGTTCGGCTTCTTCTCCTTGATCGCGTCCTTCAGCACAGAGACCTTCTTGCCATCGTCGATCGTCACGTCAAACGTGCCTACACCACAACCATCTCTCCTCCAGCTGGCCGATTTTGAAGAATCTCTGGCGTACTTAAGCGAAAAAATGTCGCATAGACTTCTACCCAATCAAATTGGTGGAAGTGGCAGTTGAGGTGCTCGTGGGCAGCTCGCCCTCCTCGCCCCATTTTGAGGTCGGTCATTATCAACCTCCAGGTTCCCGCAGCCCATGATGCTGAGTGCGAACTGTGTGGGCCGGATGGCCCTTAATATTGCGGTTGGGCTGGAGACCCGCGTTCATCGAGGTGAGTCTGTCCGGGACGGTATTGGTACCGCCGCCCCAGTCCCCCCGCGCTTCCACCTGCTCGCACAGGTGACGAACAGCTCAGCATTTGGCGGAAGTATCTCGAGTCCAACTTCGTAAGTCCTTACTCGGTCAACTTCCAGGATGTTCCGGTCGGTGGCCAAGTGGTTTCACGGGCCATTACGCTCGCAATGAGTCGCGCCCATGGAGATCTTCTTCCACTTTGGTGCTTAGCCACAGGGCGTCTTCGGCTTCGACCGTATCACAGGCAAAATCCCTCCTTTCCTGGATCTGAACGTCACGATTTCCTTCTCGCCGCCATTTTGGCTCTGCATAGTGGTCGTTCAGCTGAACGTCCACAGCACTATAATAGCTCCAACTTTTATCTGCCGTTCGTCCTCGTCTTAACGATCACCATCATTACTCACGCTGTGTAAAAAAGTCAAGCTTTGCTCCATTGGGCTTCTGGATAGCTACACAGCGCTCTGAGAGAACTGCTCTCCGCGCGACTCGATCCACCGCAAAACCTGCATGCGCGTTATCAACTTGCTTGATATGACCCGCTCAACATGAATATGTAATTCTGTACCGAGCTGCGGTAATAAGTCTATCCGACAGGATTCATCGTTTGAGCACGTGGAGCTGATCCATTCTGGTCTCCATCCTGCCCTGTCAACAACGCTATAATAGCAGGCAGGTTGTACAGTATCGGGCGTCTTCCGTTGCAACAGCAGTCTCCGCAGCTGGTACTCGAGCACCAGCGAAGTGAAAAACGCCGGTGCTTTGACGACCAGGGCATACAAACGCCTACTCTTTGAGTACGGACACCAAAGACACGAGCTCCGTTCGCTCCATTTGACGACGATGCGCTGACTTCGCTCACTTGGGCAAGTCCTCGCTGCAGCAGAATCTTCCTCCTTTGCAGTGGATCGTCGCTGCGTTGGCTGGTCCTGTCCACCGCTCGCTTTCAATTCACTCGAGCACGCGATGATCTGCTCATTCTCTATTTCGCTCAGCACCGCTCAGTTCGTGTCCGACTCCGTCGCCACTGCTCACCATGGTCAAGATTCTGCGCTCTGCTGCCGTTATGGCGTCGCTCGCTCTGAGCATGTCGGCCATTAACGTCGTCCGCGGAGAAGAGCTCTGCTCCATCACACCTACGTCGTACGCCACCGCCAAGACCGACTATCCGGACCTCGCGTTTGCCATCAGTGCCGTGGAGAAATACTCCATCGCTGCTTGGTACACGGATCGTCTGTCGAAGACCGACCGCGCCAAGATGCTCGACGACATCACGAAACAGTGCTCAGAGGACTCGCGCATGACGATCGTCGTCTACGGCATCCCCAGCAAGGACTGCAACGCCGGCTACTCGTCCGGCGGAACGGTGTCAAGCACCGCCGACTACAAGACGTTCCTATCGGACCTGACGACTGCGGTGGGCGACCGCAAGGTGCTATACGTCGTTGAGCCCGATGCTGTGGGTCTCCTTGCGGAGGATGGCGGCTGCGGAACTTCAGCGGGATACCTTGACAACCTCAAGGTCGCTGTTAAGGCCCTTTCAGCCAGCGCCAATGCCGAGCTGTATGTCGACGTCGGCTACTGGACTCTTGAGTACGACTCGCAGCGCTCGAAGGTGGTGAAGATCATTAAGGAGCTGGCCACGTCCGGTACACTCAAGGGTATCACCATCAACACGTCCAACTACCGTTCCAACGACCAGTGTGCCAAGTTGTGCACCAACTTCCAGACGGCCATGGGCTCCACTAAAATGGGCTGTGTAGTTGACACGAGCCGCAACTATGTTGATCAAGGTACCAACACGGATTGGTGCAACGTGCTCACTGCTGGCATCGGCAGTCCGCCGTCGTCGAAGACGGGTGTGAGCAACCTGGACTACTTCATGTGGATCAAGCCGCCTGGAGAGAGCGATGGCACGTGCAACGGTGGCCCGTCGGCTGGTGCGTTCTACGAGACGGGCTTCCAGAAGCTATGGGACCAGGGCTATTTCGTCAAAAAGCTCGGAAAGAACACCATCGCCAAGGGCGGCAGCTCCGACACCTCGTCGTCGCAGACCACCACTTCTTCTGCGACCAAGGACAGCAGCGCGTCCCAAACGACGTCGTCGCAGACCACTGAAAGTAGCGCCTCCCAGACTACGGAAACCACGTCGTCGCAGACCACGGACAGCAGCGCGTCCCAGCCGACCGCGCAGACCTCGGCACCCGCGTCGCAAACCACAGCTCCTGCTTCCACGACTGCCACTCCTACGGAAACCACGTCGTCGCAGACCACGGACAGCAGCGCGTCCCAGCCGACCGCGCAGACCTCGGCACCCGCGTCGCAAACCACAGCTCCTGCTTCCACGACTGCCACTCCTACGGAAACGACTGTCACCCCGACGGAAACCACGGCGACTCCGACGGAGACGGACGCCTCGGCTGCCTCGACCGAGGCTCCTGCCAACTGCAAGGTGAAACGGCGTCTGCGCAAGTTTTAAGCGGTGGGTTGCAAGTGCGAGCGTAGTTTGAGTTTCTTCGACGTCTAGTTTGTATACACAACATCTGCCGGTGCCGAGGATAGCGCCAGCTGTGTGGACAGGATCACTTCATAGATTTTCATGTAAAAATCAGATCTCCGTAACCTTTCATCGCACAGCATCGGGTTATGAAAAGTATTTACTACTATTTGTTTTGAATACAGTACTTTGATACAAGGAGAGCGATGAACCTAGTAGGCAGTCCGCAGCACCACCTTGCCACGCACGGTCTTGGACTCCAGCTTCTCGAGCGCCGGCAGCAGCTGGTCGAACGAGTGCACCGAGTCGATCACAGGCTTCAAAGCACCGGACGACACGAAACCCGACAGCTCCTTCAGCTGGGCACCACTAGCGTGCACCATGATCTCGCCGATGCACTTGGCGCCGAACTTGGCCGGGCGCGGCTGCAGCATCGGATTGATAGTCACGAAGCGGCCCGAGTCCTTCTTCAACACGGTCTGCGCGTCACGGTTCCATGCATTGCGCTCCACGCCGCAGTCATACAGCACATCAATGGAGTTCTCGTCCACGGCGTCGGCCCAGTGCTGCTTGGACGAGTCGATGACCTTGTCGACACCCAGCGACTGCACGAGCAGGTAGTCCTGGCAGCCTCTGGTCGTGGCGAGCACGTGGGCCCCCATGGCGCGCGCCAGCTGGACGGCCGCCATGCCGGTGGCCGTGGAGCCGCCGAGGACCAGCACGCGCTCACCCGCCTGCAGGTGGGCGTGCTCGTGCAGCGCTTGGTAGCTCGTGAGCGCTGCGTACGGGATGCTGGCGGCTTCCTCGAACGTCACGTTGCTGGGCTTGAGCGCCACGAACTGCTCGTCGATGGCCACGAACTCGGCGAACGTGCCGAAGTCCGAGTACGGCGCCATGGCGAAGACGGCGTCGCCCAGCTTGAAATGGTGCGCGTCGGCGCCGGTCTCAACGACGGTGCCAGCAACGTCGAAGCCCATGCCGAAAGGTTTATCGACGGATGGCTGGCGGCCCGTGACGGCGAGTCCGAAGTCCTGCATGATCTTCTGGTCGGCGGGGTTGAGGGCTGCGCTGTGCACTTTGATGCGGAGCTGCGTGGACCGGAGTGGAGTCATCGGCGTGTTCTTACGGAGGGTGAGAGCAGCACCAGGGGTTCCAAAGTCGGTGTACTGGTAGGCGCGATAAGTAGTAGGAACGTTTGTGTTCTTGCCCTTGAGGTTGATGCTGTGGGTCGTTGCGAGGACCGTCATAGTGTTGGGTGTTTGTGTTGGGATTGAGATTGAGGTCAGCACTTGTTCGATTGAAGGCGAGTGGAGTTGTGAGCGATGTTGGAGAGTCCCATACAAGCAGAGCAGCACGATTCGTGCCACGAAGGGTTCGCAAGCGCCGCATGCGATCGCGTGTCTACGGCCCCACTTTTTAGTACTACATGTCGTATTTGCCTGGATCTCTCACGCTTTGAGCTGCTGCGACGAAGTCCTGACGGCAGCCAGTAAATATATCCCAGCCCTCTAGAAGTAGAATGCGATGAGCTTGCGAGGCTCCTTTGGTCGATACCCAGGACAGCATTTATGAAGGTCATCAAAAGCGTTCTTGTTACAACGGCTGAGCGGGTTTGAGCGGTTTCACGTGACAGGGCACAAGAGACACGGACGACTGCCAAAAAGATCCTGCACGAAGCAGAAAAACAGCTCGGCGCATGCATGCTTGGCGTCCAGCGCGAGCTCGGCTTGGTCGACAGAAAGGTAGCTGGCAGCTCATGGGCAGCCAAATGCGGTGACGCTCGCTCTGAGAGAGCGCAGCGCAGTGTCTTAGCCACTCACACAGTTATCGCAGCACGTTTCAGCCACGACCGCCGAAAAAACAATCTGCGTGTCTTTCAGTCAGCTCGCTGATCTGTGTCCAGTAACACAGCACTGCAAACTTGTGCAAAGCTCTGTACAGGTCTCAGGTCGTTTGAGGCTCCCCGCTCGCTTTACATGAGTGCAACCGCCGGACGCCCGCGCTATTACATGACAATTCGCGTGTTGTCGCAAACGTCCTTTCGCGCTCGTGACCTCTCGCAGGCCAATCTCACCAAGCAGAAATTCTGCTTGGTGTGCTGCCTGCTCTCGTCTGGCAGCGCTCTCGGTGTTCCGAACATTCTAGGGGCGTCGTGCTGGAGTGCTGGATTCAGTGCGAGCATGCTGACATAACGCAAATCGACAGCAGTGGTGATGGACTTTGGTGGCACGTCGATCGTAGACATGCAGCTGATCTATGTAGCGAGGAGGCTGTCCTCGTCGATTGCTCAGAAAATGACGTTCGCAGTGCGCTTGTTGGGCGCTCGAGATTCACTGCCTCGACAGGCACAATGGATGGTCCCCAGTCTATTGATAGCAGGTCGTTGGAGCTTCGCCGCCTCATTCCTCAAAAGTCTCTGGCTTGCCAACAACAGCGACACCTACTAGTCAACACTACTCGACGACACTCATGGCTGTCGTCCAAAGATTCCGCGGCTCCGTCATCGCCGACGCCGCTAGCGCCAGCAAGCCGCAAGGCAACGTTGCCAGCGTGCCCTCCACATACCGCGCCTACAAGTACGCCAAGTTCGGCTCTCCCGACATGGAACTTCGTCTCTGCAAGAACGCGCCGATGACTCCGCTCCGGTCCACGCAGCTCCGCATCAAAGTGCACAACGCAGCCCTCAACCCCGCCGACCAGAAGATCATGCAGGACTTCGGACTCGCCGTCACGGGCCGCCAGCCATCCGTCGACAAACCTTTCGGCATGGGCTTCGACGTTGCTGGCACCGTCGTTGAGACCGGCGCCGACGCGCATCATTTCAAGCTGGGCGACGCCGTCTTCGCCATGGCGCCGTACTCGGACTTCGGCACGTTCGCCGAGTTCGTGGCCATCGACGAGCAGTTCGTGGCGCTCAAGCCCAGCAACGTGACGTTCGAGGAAGCCGCCAGCATCCCGTACGCAGCGCTCACGAGCTACCAAGCGCTGCACGAGCACGCCCACCTGCAGGCGGGTGAGCGCGTGCTGGTCCTCGGCGGCTCCACGGCCACCGGCATGGCGGCCGTCCAGCTGGCGCGCGCCATGGGGGCCCACGTGCTCGCCACGACCAGAGGCTGCCAGGACTACCTGCTCGTGCAGTCGCTGGGTGTCGACAAGGTCATCGACTCGTCCAAGCAGCACTGGGCCGACGCCGTGGACGAGAACTCCATTGATGTGCTGTATGACTGCGGCGTGGAGCGCAATGCATGGAACCGTGACGCGCAGACCGTGTTGAAGAAGGACTCGGGCCGCTTCGTGACTATCAATCCGATGCTGCAGCCGCGCCCGGCCAAGTTCGGCGCCAAGTGCATCGGCGAGATCATGGTGCACGCGAATGGCGCCCAGCTGAAGGAGCTGTCGGGTTTCGTGTCGTCCGGTGCTTTGAAGCCTGTGATCGACTCGGTGTACTCGTTCGACCAGCTGCTGCCGGCGCTCGAGAAGCTCAAGTCAACCAAAGTCTGCGGCAAGTTGGTGCTGAGTATCGCCCAACTTTGATGGTGGGGCCAGTCTGTCCTATATCTACATTTTCTATCGAATAAATTAATTTAGCCAATTGTTCATGTTTTCCATTCTTTTCATTGTCAATGCTGGAAAACTCGGAATCTTGTTCGTATCGACGCCGTTTCCAATACCAAGGAGTTCCTTATTCGTCAGGGGTATCATTGATGTGGATCACCAACTTGCCGCGCGCGTGTCTTCCCTTCAGCTTCGTCAAGGCCGCGGGAAGCTTCTCGAACTCGTACACTGTGTCGATTACTGGAACAATCGCGCCCTTCTCGAGATACGTCGTGATCTCGTCCAGACCCTTCGCCGTCGGGTACACGAGCATGTTTCCACAGTTCTTGGCGCCAAACTTGGCTGGCAGCACGGGTTCCGTGATCGGCAACAGGGACACAAAGCGCCCGGTGTTCTGCTTCAAAACGACCTGCGCGTCCGTATTCCACGCATTGGCCTCCATGCCGCAGTCATAGATGACGTCCACCGAGTGAGGTTCCAGCTCCTCGGCCCACTTCTGCGTGTGGTAGTTGATGACCTGGTCAGCACCGAGGCCCTTGACGAAGTCGGCGTTCTTGGCGCTCGTCGTGGTCACCACCCGAGCGCCAATTGAACGGGCCAGTTGGATGGCGAACATGCCGACAGCACTACTGCCGCCGAGAACGAGCACCCTCTCGCCCTTCTGCAGCTTGGTGTGCTCCACCAGAGCCTGGTAGCTGGTAAGCCCAATGAGGGGGATGCTGGCCGCTTGGTCGAACGTCAAGTTCTTGGGCTTAAGCGCCACCAGGTCCTCGTCGAAGATCGCGTAGTCGGCCACAGTGCCGCACGCGTTGAAGGGCGTCATGGCGTACACCTGGTCACCCACTTTAAGGCGCTTGGCCTCCCTGCCCACTTCCACGACGGTGCCGGCCGCATCGAAGCCAATGCCGAACGGGTGCTTCGGAGTGGGCACCTTGCCGGTGAAGGCCTCGCCCGCCTCCAGCAGGATGTAGTCAATGGGGTTGATGGAAGCGCTGGCAACCTTGATGCAGACCTGGCTGGGTCCCAGTTCGGGGTGCTTCACGGACAGTCGCAGCTTGAGCTCCGTTGCCTGCGGACTGTAGTGGTCGTACTGGTACGCGCGATAGGTTTGCGGCACGGGCATTGTTATCTTGTTTTGAGCTCTTCCTTCTGTCCTGATAATTGAAGAATGAGAGAAGGATCTTGCGGCGTTATTGGCTGAATGCTTGTCCCACTACTTGGCACGTGCGCACCTAAAAACAGACCTTGAAGTGCACATGGCGGCTAAAGCTTTAGGCACAAAAGTGCAAAACCCTGTGCTTTGCTTTGCCGAACGAGCAAGGAACGACCACTTTGATTGATCATTTGCGGGAGCTGCAGGATGATACTAGCTACAGCGAAGCCTCGGGGACCACTCGGATGATGAGCTTGCCACGCGAGTGTCGGCTGGTCAGCTTCGTCAGTGCATCCAACAGCTTCTCAAACGGATACACCGTGTCGATCACTGGCGTGATCGTGCCCTTCTCGAGGTACTTGGTGAGCTCGTCGAGGCCCTTGGCCGTCGGATACACGCTAATGAAACCGTAGTTGGTGGCGCCGAACTTGGCGTCCAGCACGGGCTGCTTCGGGGGCAGCAGCGTGATGAAGCGGCCAGTCTGCTTGAGGATCAGCTGCGCGTCCGTGTTCCAGGCGTCGGCCTCCATGCCGCAGTCGTAGATGACATCTACGGAGTGGTTCTCCAGCACGTCCGCCCACTTCTGCAAGTGATAGTCGATGGTTTGATCCGCTCCAAGCGACTTGACAAACTCGGCGTTCTTGGCGCTCGTCGTGGCGATAACTCGGGCACCGACAGCACGCGCCAACTGGACCGCGAAGATGCCAGTGGCACTGCTGCCACCAAGAATGAGCACTGTTTCGCCCTTTTGCAGCTGGGCGTGCTCCAGCAGCATTTGATAGCTTGTGAGCCCGACAAGAGGCACGGCGGCAGCTTGGTCGAAGGTCAAATTGCTCGGTTTGAGAGCCACGAGGTCTTCGTCCACGGCAACGAAGTCAGCAACGGTGCCACATGCATTGAAGTGGGTCATGACGTAGACTTGGTCGCCCACTTTCAAACGCTTTGCCTCGCTTCCGACCTCGACAACAGTGCCAGCTCCGTCATGGCCGAAGCCAAGGGGGTGCTCGGGGGACGGAATCTTGTCGATCAGCCCTGGCTGTACCATAAGCCCGTGGTCGACAGGGTTGATTGCAGCGCTCACGACCTTGATACGCACTTGCTTGGGGCCGAGCGTCGGGAGCTCCACGGCCTGACGAAGCTTCAGCTCCTGGGCTGGAGGGCCGTAGTTGTCGTATTGGTATGCACGGTATGTTTTGGGAAGTTCCATCCTTGTCGCGAATATGAGAATGGGCTTGGGGAGTCGTTGAATGTTCAGTTGCGAGTATCTTCGTTTACGGGTGAACTTCGTGTTCAATAATCAGATCGATTGCGAAGGCACCATGGATTTCACTGCATCGGTTTTCATTCACGCAAACGCAGACTAAACAATGACGCCGACTCAAGGCCATGGATGACTGGCAGCCTTTTGGTGGTGTTGTTGCACCAAACAACACGCTTCAAGAACGTAAGATTTCTATTGACAGTAAGCCATCTATTTGATGGATCACTTCTGGGAAAATGCTGCAGCGTTGCCTCGGGAGCAACGCGAGTGTCTTCCCGTCAATGCCGCGGGAAGTGTCAACCACAGGCACAATTGCACCCTTCTCGAGTACCGTTAGCGCCACCAGGTCCTCGTGGAAGATCGCGTTAGTCGGCCACAGTGCCGCACGTACACCTTGGTCGCCCACTTTAAGGCGCTTGGCCTCGCTGCCCACTTGCACGACGGTTCCGACCGAAGCCGGTGCCGAACGGGTGCATTGGAGCGAGTACCTTGCCGGTGGAGGCCTCGCCCGACCGAACAGGATTTGTGAAGACTGCGAAGTCTCGTATGGACTTCTGCATTGGCTGCGCCTTGCAATGCAATACCCAAAGCGAGTCCGCCAACAATTCACTGACTGCATGCGAACCAATCTATGAACCTCTCACGCTCTACTTTTCCACTGTGTCCTTACAGGATGTTGGAGCCTCGCGCGAGTGCCGTGGTCTGTGGGCGGAAGTCAACAATGGTGGTGGGCAGCGGGGCCATTGTCGACATCTCCGGGGTCTTGGCCGCTTGCAGCATCTTCTTCTGACGATGGCGGATGCCCACAATGGCAACGAGGGCCACCACCGCTGCAGCCACCATCGCGATCAGGACAACCACCCCAGTCCCCATGGTGGAGCTGTCCGAGCTCTCGGTCGAGATTTGCTGACTACCGACAGATTTCGAGGCGGGCGTTGGAGCAGGGATCGACGCAGGGGTCGAGGCTTGATCGGTCGTCTGCGTCCCCGTTGACTGCAAGTTAGTCTGACCGGCGTCAGACGCTGCCGAAACGGTGGCAGAAGCTGTAGTAGTATCAGCACTAGACGACGATGCTGCAGTTCCCGAAGAGGTCGATGGGGCGGTGCCGTTGTAGGTTGCCACCTCTGGAACCTGCTGTTGCTCGTCTTGCTCTTGGTCTTGTTGCCCCTGGTCCGTGGACGAAGTCTGCGTAGTCGACGCCGAAGCACTCGATGCCGACGCCGTCGAGCTGTGCACAGTGCCATCAATGACGGGGTATCCCTTCTCGGCAACCATGATGCCTTGGTTCCAGAGGCTCTGGAAGAATTCATCGAAGAAAACACCGGCATCAGGGCCTTGCATCGAGTCCGATGTGCGGCCATCACACGTGCCGTCACTGTCTCCAGGCGGCTTGGCCCAGATGAAGTAGTCGACGTTGCTGATCCCGGTGTCGCTCGTCGGCAGCGCTCCAATGCCTGCAGTCTTGACGTTGCACCACTCGTTGGACGCCGGTCCTCCATGGTAGGCTCGGCTTGTGTCAAACACGCATCGAAGGTCGGTGGAGCCAAGCGCAGTCTGGAAGTTGCTGCAGAGCGTTGCCAGGTCGCTGGTGGACTGGTAGTTGGACGTGTTGAGTGTGATGCCCTTGACTTTAGATCCGGCAGACACGAGCTGCTTGACGATATCTGCCACAGCAGCGGAGGTGGCGGGGTACTCGAGGGTCCAGTAACCC